>CM068299.1:21926705-22066151 GCA_034768395.1 Linum lewisii | reverse complement strand
TTCTGCTTGAGTATTTTGATGCTACCATTCTTACGATCATTGGCAACAAGATCAGAAAAACTGTTCGCCTGGATACTGCGACTTTGGAGGGGACTAGAGGAAACTTTGCGCGCATCTGTGTTGAGGTGGATCTCTCTAAGCCTCTTTAGTCGAAGTATCGTATACGTATAAGGGTTCACCCGGTTGAGTATGAAGGTTTGCATACCATTTGTTACTCGTGCGGATGCTATGGTCATGGGCAAGAACATTGTCAGAAGGATAATGAAGCTAATCAGGAAGTGGACGTCGGTTGCCTAAGGACTAATCCGATTTTTCATAACAATGGTGTTAAAGAGATGCGGCCTGAAATTTAAGAGGATTTTGGCCCTTGGATGAAAGTGTCAAGAGTAGGTCGGAGAGGAAAGAAGTATAGCTCGCTGGCCAATACTCCGGCGGATGTCCAACCTCCGAAGGAGAAAGCTATTTTGGGCAACAAGTTTAATGCGCTTCTGGAAGAGGATTCTCAGGGGGATATTGAGATGCTGAAAAGGAAAGATGATCCCACCGATCACGTGATGGAGGAGGAAAGTTTGGAATTTGCAAATAAGGTAAATGATAATGCTAACACGTTGTTGGTTTCCACCAACGGTAATATGGGTTCCGATCAGTCTGTGATCCTCCATCTTCTTACTGAAACTGATGGGACGAAAGCCCAACTTGGATCATCTCCAGTCACAATAGTGGGTAGGGACGAAGAGAATCTTGTGTCTAAGACCTTGACGGGGGCCCAAATTAAAGGAATGGTGAGGGGTGGGGTTAAAAAACTTGCGCAAATTCGATCGATCTTCGCGGGCCGGGGCTCTTCCTCAGGTCACGTTAAAAAGAAAGGTGATGGTGTGTTCAAGTCAAAGGAAGTGGGGCCCTATGGTATGTCGTAGTCCTTTGGCCCAACCGGTTCTGATTCTAATCCTATGGGGTTAGTGTCTGATTATGATTTCCATCAGCAATGATTGTGGATACCTGTCTCCAATGACAGATCGTTGCTCTGAGCTTTTCTCATTAAGGAAGTTCTCTCTTTTTTTCTTTATGATTAAGTCAAATAATTTTTTTGTGGAATTATCGTGGAGCGGCACATAAATCGTTTCTTCCAGCATTTAAATCTTACGCTAATTGTGTTAAATTTTCTATCGCAGTGATTGTCGAACCAAAAATCAGTTGGCAAACGGTCGAGGATGTTATCAAAAAGATGGGTTTTAACGCGTCGTTTCGTTCTGACGTTGTGGACTTTGGAATCCTCTTGTGGTTAATCTTACTATTGTGGAGTTTGGCGCCCAATTTATCCATGCTAAAGGCTCCATTGCTGATGGTTCGTCTTTCTTCTTAACGGAGGTTTATGAAAGTCCTCGTGCTACGTCGTGCGTCTTGCTTTGGGATGCTCTTAAGAGACTTGTTGCGAATCAGATTGCTCCCTAGGCAGTGATTCGTGATTTTAATGCTATTCTCTCTGCCAAGGATAAGAGGGGGGGTTTGCCTTTTGAAAGAAGACGAAATAAATCTCTTATCAATACGATGGAGCTTTGCGGACTTTCTGATATCCCATTCTCTGGACCTCGTTACACCTAGAGTAGAAATAGAGTTCTTAGCAGACTTGATCGGGCGCTTGGTAATGATCGGTGGATTAATTTGTTTCCTGATTCATCAGTTCTGCATTTGCAAAAGATTAAATTGGATCATCGACCGATTCTTCTCAGTCCGATTTTCCAGATGTCTCATTCCAATCCTAAACTTTTTCAGTTTCTTTCAGCCTGGTTGTCTCACCCTTCTTTTGATTTTTTTTTGTTAAAAATAAATGGATTGCAGGTGAGGAGTTCCCTGGCCCGCTCTCTATCTTATCTGCCGACTTGAAACTGTGGAATAAGAAGGTCTTTGGGAATATTTTCCAACGCAAGAAACACCTCCAAGATTTACTTGTCAAAGCAGAATTGCGGACCTCGTCTAATCCGAGTGAGCTTCATCAAAAAGGGGAAAACAATATTAGATTCAAGCTTGAGCCTGTTGATAAGGAATTTATCAAGGTCGTATTCCTCAGGGTTCCCGCATAGGCTAATACTCACAACATTCGTAAACGGTCCATACATTTAAATTGAAGTTTGGTTTTGAAAGGAGACAAGTTAAAAACATAAGCAAACAAGGTAAAATTGACAAGTGAAAATTGAGGATCAAACAAGAGAAAGGAGTTTAGTCTAGCAAGGGGTTTCTTCAAGCTCAAGGTTCATGAAAGCTGGATTGAATCTCAAGCAACGATGTGTAATTAATGACCATACATCTCACTCAAGTAGAATCAACGAACTCTCGCACAATTGACTCTCTCTTCCTAGACCAAATGCACCATGCTCTCGCTATGTGAACAAAGGGAATGGAATGCTTTAAACTAGCTCAATGAAATGCTTGGAACTTGAATTCTATGCTAACAATCATCTAGCACAAGGCAAGTGATGCAAGACACTCTCATGTCAACCATAAAACACTAGTCTAACAATCAAAAGGGTCTTTCAACCTTCAAATGATGGAAAACTAAATGCACACCAAGTGTTCGATAAAATGTCACCAAGGAAAACAAGCTCAAAAATGGTTGTAATTGCATAATTCAATCTCTCAAATCATTCAATTACAATCCTACAACCTTAGATCAACATCAAACAATCATTCTCATGTATTGAAAGACATAAACAATGCACCAAAGAACAAGTCAAGTCCCATGGACAATATGCACAAGGTTTAGGATCATCATCTTACACAAATGGCTATAAGAACATCAATCCAAACAATCAATCACCTATCCTAGCTTGATCCATCCCTCACTAAACTAAACCTAAGTTTAGCCTAGCTTAACCATGGAGGAAACCTGAAATTGAGGAGAGGGGATCATCCTTGCTTCCATGGAGGATCTTCTCACTTTGCTCTTCAATGCTCCAATCCAAGGGTGGAAGGCTTCACTTAGATCTTCAAGTTGATCAACAATTGAGGGAGGTTGGTGTGTGGTTGAGGGAGAGGAGATGATGGAGTTGATGATGAACAATTGAGAGAGAGAGAGGCGGACGGCGATGATGTAAAATTAGAATAATAATTTTTTTTATCCCTACTTTCGCCGCCTTCTCCCCTTATATAGTCGCTGGAAAATACCTGAAATTTTCGGCGAAAATCACATATGATTTTCGCCGAAACTGCCTTTGAAAACACGGCTTGACATTCCTTCATCGATTTTCGGCGAAAACAAAGAATGGTTTCGCCGAAACCATCTTCAATGAACAAAGTCCTTCTCTCTGCTTAGGATTTTCGGACCGAAGACATGAGAATTTCGCCGAAACTACTTCTTCGGCGAAAATCCCATGATGGTTTCGCCGAAGATGTCTTCAGCTGAATGTCGTATTTTCTTCGATTTCGCAACGTCCATATCTCCTCCGTCCTAGCTCCGATTGACCTCCCGTTTGTTCCTACGTGCTCCTTGTCACCAGTACTACAATGCCAAGACCTGAAAATACAAAGAAAACACCTCCAATAGACATGGAATCAGCCTCAAAGTGGCAATCGGGCAACAGAATAGCACTTAGCACAAAACTTCGATAAAAACATATTAAGCATGGCATTTAAGGATCAAACACGGGCGTTTCATAGGTCAATGATAAGCTAAAAATGCACCAAATAAAGTCACATCAAATTCCCCTACGACTAAGCTTTGCTTGTCCTCAAGCAAATGAATTAGAGAACATCCAAGTTCACAAATGACAAGATCGGTCCATTGAGATTCAAGCAATAACAATTCGGCTTAAACTGTTCCACAAACAAACTTAACCTACACATGCAAGAACGTCAACCAAACAAGTCTAGACCTCACTATTTTCTGCACACTTCAAGCAGTGGTTGATTGGGACACAGCAAAACCGACCACGACAACACCAATTCTAATCAAAAGGGCTATATTTTATTTTTTTTTGAAAGTGATGAGTGATCATGATATGGCTATCGACTCGACTTCATCCACTTCTAGATCCGTACTTTACAAACTCTGGCTAGGATCAAGGGCTACATTTGAGAACTCTTTTTCTTTCTTTTCTTTTCTTTTCATTTCCATTTTTTCTCTTTTTTTCTTACTGCATACTAGTGTTCGATTCAACACTTCACTTAGGTGTTGAACCTGCCTAGCTCACAGCCTTTGCCCTTTTGCTAGTGCTCAACCCGACACTTCACTTAGGTGCCGAGCTTGCCTAGCTTTTCTTTTGAGCATTTTCTCTTCTTTTTCTTTTTTTTTCACAATTTAGCCACTTGATCCTTAGCCCCTTACAACTTCCACACAAGATTTCGAGTTGGATTCCGTCTAATCTCAAGCCACAATCACGAAGGATCAAAAAGGGTAAAGAAAGACATGGAAAAGGGGTGAAAATTTTGATTGCCTTCATCATCTTAGACCGGTGTTATCGAGCGGTACAAAAAAACACGTATCAACCCATCAACCAACACACAAGAGTGATAAAATCTCTGTTCTGGCCTAGACTCATTTGATATTAGCGCTAACACGCTGGTTATAAGTTCTAAGTGAAACAGTCCAAATGTCATTGCGAAAGCTAGAAGCCAATCAAACACCAAAAGTCAAGAACCGAATGATTCTACAGTAGAGGGAATCGACATCCAATTAAGATCAAGCAATTCAACTAACAACACATTAGACTTCTACCAACAAATAATCACACCAAACCTCAAACTCCCCTACGACTAACATGAGCATTGTCCTCAATGATCAAGAGAGAGAGGGTAGGGTGGAACGAAGTTACCGCATTGGTAGAGAAAAGCTTAGGAAGCTAAAGTAGTGGAAGAGTCCCATAGCGCACATTGCGAAGAGTGATCCGCCTCATTGCTTGCCAACAACCAACTCAAAGAACTAAAACAACACAAAAACATAAAATCGAAAAAGTGAGGAAAACATGGGTTGCCTCCCATGAAGCGCTTCTTTAACGTCTCTAGCTAGACGAAACCAAGAGCTCTCAAGGCATAACGAAGGATAAAACATCAACCGTACCAATAGTATCATTAATCACATAATGCTTAAGTCGATGGCCATTCACCTTAAAAGGCTCGGTTTGAGAAGGAGAGATTACCTCGATGGTGCCATAAGGAAACACTTGAGTTACCGTGAAAGGTCCGGACCAACGAGATCTCAACTTCCCGGGAAAGAGCTTGAGCCGAGAGTTGTATAGGAGGACTTGGTCACGAATTCTGAAATCCTTGCCCGAATTCAAGCGGGAGTCATGAATAAGCTTCGTCCTCTCCTTGTATAGCTTGGCACTCTCATAAGCATGATGGCGATACTCTTCGAGCTCATGTACCTGAAACTTACGCTCTTCTCCTGCGAGACTCATATCAAGGTTTAGAAATTTCAACGCCCAAAGAGATCGGTGCTCAAGCTCTACCGGCAAATGGCAAGCTTTGCCATAGACCATCCTATAGGGAGTAGTGCCTATAGGGGTCTTATAAGCCGTGCGGTAGGCCCAAAGAGCATCATCAAGCTTTGACGACCAATATTTTCGTGATTGGTCGACCGTTTTCTCCAAAATTCTCTTAAGTTCCCTATTAGTAACCTCGGCTTGGCCACTAGTTTGAGGGTGATACGAGGTAGACATCCGATGAGTGACACCGAACCGTCGGCACACCCTATCAAATTGTCCTTGAAAATGAGTGTAACACCCGTCCCGAATCAACCCGAGTAAACCCATGGTTGAACCGGTCCCAGGTACTACCGAGTAAAAACAAGGGTAAAACAGTGAAATTGGCGGTGATCAAAAGACAATAAAAGCATAAGAGGCCTCATAAAAACGTGAAACTGGAATCCGGGTACAATCCAAACCATCATAAATCCCCCAATCCAACCATAAACCAGAAAGTACATAAAAACCCCCAAAATCCCATAGTAAACTGAAATGAACAGAAAAGTTAACTCCGCGTAATCCCAGTCTTCACCTCATGGCTTCCGTCCAGAACTTCACGAAATCAACCTCGAACTCAAACTCCTCAGCCACCTCTACTAGCCACGAGATCCTGAAAGGGGAAAAGGGATCAATTTCCTATTGAAATTGAGTGAACCCACTGGGCCTACCTACACGTTGTCCTATTCTATGGAGCGGTCCCAACTCCGCACAAGACATTCAACAATGGAACCATACCCAACCCCCCTTTCCATATTTTAATTCCCTAAAAACAGTCTAGGTGATCACGTTGGTCAGTTCTTGTTCTCAAGCACAATTCATAGCATTATAATAACACAGAACTAATACATCAATCCACGGCACACACAGCATCATCACAACACAACCATCAACCAAGTCACAACCACAACCACAAGCACACAACCGTTCACATTCACATTATCTAGGTGAGTTATTAGGCGCCAAGGAGTTGTCCACACCACCACCGCCGGCCATCACATCATCCAGACGCATCCACTAGGGATCCTTCCACGAAGGAGAACGACATCCGACGCATCCTCAAGGGATCCTTCCACTAAGGAGAACGACAACCATCCTTGATATCCAACCAAGGGATTCACCCCAGTGAATCAGACTCAAACCATCGGTATTTTCGGGTGGGGCAGTGTGGGCTCCTTCAGGTTCTACTTTCACATACAAGTTTTAACATAGAACTTCCAACTCATCACAATTCATCCACAACCACAACCCAATACACACCATCCACATCATAACACCATTCACCACGCACACGTATTCCATCCGATACACGCCCCTGTCACATCTCCACCACAATCAATAAAGGTAACCGGCTAGCTCACCGGCCACCCCCACCTGCAAGTACAGGGGAGGCCATGTCATGAGTCTAGGGGTCACCCACCTGTACCTCATACTCAGAGCGACCCCACATTGGCAGGGCAACTCTCCTGCATCCACAACCAGCAATTCATAATATCATAGCACCTGCACTTATTTCCCAACCATCCTAATTCTCATTTCTATGTCGATCCATTACTTGATTCACTTCAGCTCACACCCAACCCCAAATCATAGCAATCAACAACAACAATCAATCACGGCAATCATCAATAGCAATCAAGTACATTCACAGAACAGTTTATCCCCTTTTACGCTCATCATTTCCATGCATAACCTAGGTTTTGTTCTAAGTCCAATTGAAGCTCCTCACGCTGTCCAAACTACTTATACAACGCTAAGCCCTCACCTGGAATAGAAGACGAGGCTCTAATCGTCTTCTAGTTCCCCAGAAACTCGATTTCCAATCACCAAACTCGTAGCTCTACCCTTCCTTACTGCTCACGACCTACACCCAGAAACCCAAAATGGAGGTTAGCGATCTCTTCTCCTCGTCGCTACGAATCCATAGCAACAAACGGAACTCAATTCCGACCTCTACAGCTCCCGGAATCACCCTTCGAAGATTGCTCGCTCTAGGTTCGTCTATGGCTTTTCGGGGAGAGAGAAAGGGGAAAGAAGTTGTGAATTTCCGTGCAAATCCGTCCTTTTATGCACGAAAAGTGCGCCTGATATGTCAAAATGTGCGCCGGCGCACATTGACCCCCAAAAGGCGCACATTTTGAATATTCCGCCGAAAGTTTGCTGAATTAATTGAAAAGTGCGCCTGGCACTTCTAAAAGTGCGCCTGCGCACTTCAGGGCCCAAAATCAGCACTTTTTGGTGCATCACCATTCCCCTCTTTGCAACTTCGACCCAACTTAAACCCGAATGACCCAAAACTCAAGGGGAGCTTAAGAGCACTGATTCCAGTACCCTAGCCTACCGATCTTGAGTTCCAAACCGTTTGGTTGAGCGGGGATGTTACAAGTCTCCACAACTTCAAGGATTTTGTCCCCGAAATCATCCCTAACTCATCCTAGCTATATGATACCGAACACACAGCTAGAATCGCAGCAATCCAAGTATCCTATTGACTTCCGAAATTCCTAACGACGAACCACCATCCTTCCTTTAACTATTCATCAGCCCTACACCCACTCCCAACACTCTACTCTCACCGAGCACACCCTAGACCTTCTTGGAACGAACACCACAACAAGCAACCTCAAAAGCATACATCAAGGGGAAATTAATACCTGATTCATACACTTCCACTAACTCCGGGTACCGCCGCCTTATACTCTCCTCAGTCTCCCAAGTAGCCGACTCGCTCTCATGGTTCCTCCATACCACCTTAAGCTGCGGAATCTGCTTATTCCTCAAGACCCGGACTTGCCTATCCACGATCGCGACTGGCTTCTCCTCATAAGTCAAGTCTTGCTCAATCTCCACCTCCTCCGGCTGAATTACATGCGAAGGGTCCCCATGATACCGCCTAAGCACGCTCACATGGAACACATTGTGTATCCTTTCCAACTCCCTCGGCAAAGCCAACACATAAGCCACCGGGCCCGACTTAGCGAGGATCTCATAAGGATCGATGTACCGAGGCGCCAACTTCCCTTTCCTACCGAAACGCATCAGCCCTTTCCACGGCGACACCTTCAAAAATACCTTCTCCCCAACATTGAAACTCAGCTCTCTAGCACGACCGTCGGCATACGCTTTTTGCCTATCTTGAGCCGCTCTCAATCTCTCCTTGATAACCTTAACCCGATCAGCCGTCTCTTGCACAACTTGAGGACCCGACAACACCCTCGCACCTTCCTCATCCCAACACAAGGGCGTCCTACACTTCCTCCCATACAAGGCCTTAAAAGGAGCAGACTTCAAACTACTATGGTACGAGTTATTATAGGCGAACTCAATCAAAGGTAGCAATTCATTCCAAGGGGTTTGAAACTCCATAGCACAGCTTCTCAACAACTCCTCCAAAGTAAGGATCGTTCTCTCCGATTGCCCATCCGTCTGAGGATGATACGCCGTCGAGAACTTGAGCTTAGTTCCCAATGCTGTATGCAGCCCCTCCCAAAAATGAGACGTGAAACTCGGATCCCGATCAGAGACGATGGATTGAGGAACCCCATGCAACCTTACCACCTCTTCTATATATAACTTTGCCAACACCTCCACACTAGGCTTAAACCGAATGGGTATGAAATGCGCAACTTTCGTCAAATGATCGACTATTACCCACACGGCATCCTTCCCCTCTCTAGTCGGCGGAAAACCCGATACAAAGTCCATGGTGATGTCCGCAAACTTCCACTCCGGAATAGGTAGGGACTGAAGTAACCCACCCGGAGCTCTATGTTCCGCCTTAGCCTTCTGACAAACCAAACAAGTCGCCACATAACGAGCCACATCCTTCTTCATTCCTGGCCACCAAAAACTTAACTTCAGGTCATTGTACATCTTTGTCATCCCAGGATGCATAGCATACATCGAGGAATGAGCCTCCTCCAAAATCCCATTCCTCAATTCCTCTACTTCCGGTACGCACACTCGACCCTTGCATTTCAACAATCCGCCAACTACCTCAAATCCATTATCCATGCCTTTTTCAACTTCCCCTCGAATAGCCACCAGAGTAGCATCCTTGAGCTGCTCCTCACCAATCCTATCATTCAGCATAGGCCTAATGTTGAGCTTGGCAAACAAACTTCCCACATCATTTAACTGCATCTCTACCCTTAAAGCTCTAAGATCCACCAACTCCTTTCGACTTAAAGCATCCGCAACCACATTAGCTTTACCAGGATGGTAGTCAATGGTACAGTCATAATCCTTCAAGAGCTCCACCCAACGCCGTTGCCTACCATTCAGCTCCTTTTGATCCATAAGGTGCTTAAGACTCTTGTGATCGGTCATGATCTTAAACGTCTCACCATACAAATAATGCCTCCACAACTTCAAGGCGAACACCACTGCAGCTAACTCCAAATCATGGGTTGGGTAGTTCACCTCATGCACCCTAAGTTGTCGGGAGGCATAAGCGACAACCTTCCCATTCTGCATCAACACACAGCCCAATCCTTGCAAAGACGCATCACTAAACACCACATACTCTCCACCTTCTACTGGCAAAGTCAACACCGGAGCTGAGGTCAACTTCTTCTTCAACTCCTCAAAGCTCCTCTGACATTCCTCGCTCCACTCATACTTCGACTCCTTCCTCAACAACTTATGTAAAGGGGACGCTATGGTAGAGAACCCCTCTACAAACCTTCGGTAGTAACCAGCTAACCCCAAGAAGCTCCTCAGTTGCGACACATCCTTAGGTGGAGACCAATTAATCACCGCTTCAATCTTCTTTGGGTCAACCTCCACGCCTCTTTTAGAAACCACATGCCCAAGAAACAATACTTCTTCCAACCAAAAGGCACACTTCGAGAACTTGGCAAATAGTTGCTGCTCCCTCAACCTATGAAAAACAATCCTCAAGTGCTCCTCATGCTCCTTCCTAGTCTTAGAATAAATGAGGATATCATCGATGAACACTATCACGAACTTATCCAAATATTCGTGGAAGACCTTGTTCATGAGAGCCATGAACGCGGCGGGAGCATTGGTGAGACCAAACGGCATTACCAGAAACTCATAGTGTCCATAGCGGGTCCTAAAGGCTGTCATTGGCACCGATCCTTCCTCCACCTTCAACTGGTGATAACCCGACCTCAAGTCTATCTTCGAGAACACTTCAGCCCCTTGCAATTGATCGAAGAGATCGTCTATCCTTGGAAGTGGGTAATGATTCTTGATCGTCGCCTTGTTCAACCGCCTATAGTCAATACACATCCGCATCGACCCATCCTTCTTCTTCACAAACAACACCGGTGCCCCCCACGGTGATACGCTTGGGCGGATGAACCCCTTATCCAAGAGCTCCTGCAATTTCTCCTTCAACTCCTTTAACTCCGCCGGTGCCATGCGATAAGGTGGAATAGAGATTGGAGCAGTTCCAGGAACCAGCTCTATATTGAACTCCACCTCACGCTCGATCGGTGCTCCGGGTAGTTCCTCAAACACATCCGCAAACTCCCGAGCTACTGGTACCTTCTCCAACTCCTCATTCCGCTCAACTGATACCTGCACCAATAAAGCCTCACACCCTTCTTGGATCAGAGAGAAGGCTTGCATTGCTGAAATTACCCCCATAGGTGCGGATTCTCTCTTCCTAACACCCTTGAACACCACTTAACCAACACCCCCCACCTGAAGCAACACCTCCTTCTTCTGGCAATCAAGCAAGGCCCCATGCCTAGCCAACCAATCCATGCCGAGAATAACGTCGAATTCATTGAAAGGAAGCACCACCAAATCAGCCAAGAACTCTACACCTCCCACTAACACTTTACACCCTCTACAGACTCTATCCACCCGAACAGAAGTCCCCAGAGGAGTTCTGACGCCCCAACTAACACCCAAACTACTAGCTACAACACCCAAACTACTCAAACATTTCTCAGATACAAAGGAATGGGTTGACCCCGAATCAAACAAAGCGTAAACGGAAAGATCTAAGATGGAGATCATACCGGTCACCACGTCGTTCGCATTCTCTGCCGCACCTTTAGTGAGAGCGTACAACCTCCCTTGGTCTCCTCCAGCTCCAACAGGCATGGCGTTGGCACCTGTTCCTCGCCAGCACTCACAACTCCTCGCCTCATACTGCCTCCAACTCTGCCTCCATAGCTCCTAGATGGAGCCCCAGGCCCTTGCACCGATCCCACAGACTGTGCTGGTGCAGCACTCCTCCTCGGACAGATGTTACTCCTATGACCCGGCTGTCCACACGTGTAGCAGGTCACCGGAGCTGATCTCAGTAAATGACATTCCCCAAAATGTGGCTTCTTGCAGATACCACACATCGGCAACCCTCTCGATGCTCCACTTCTACTCGCCGGTCCCGCCCTACGGCAGGTAGCACTCCTATGACCGGGGAGACCACAGGTATAACAAACCATCACACCCCTCTGTGGAGCAGACTGCGCACCTCGAAAGTCGGAGTAAGATGTCTGAGCCCTCTTAGCCGGGTGGCTATGAGTGACCGAGGGAGAAGGCTGAGTCGACGCCTTCCTCTTCTTCTCTTCCTTCTTCTTGTTCTCCAGCCTTTCCCTTTCTAAAGCCGCTGCCTTAACTGACACAAGGCTCCCCATATCAGCGGTGGTGACTCCCTCCTGAATCTCCACTCTCAACCCATTCTTGAACTTGGTAATGAGCTTCCTCTCCCGGTTGGCCCGCTCATCATACCACTTAGAGAGAGAAGTGAACTCTATGTAATATGCCAGAACGGACTTCTCCCCTTGCTCCAAACTCATGAACTCCTTGGCTTTCTCCTCACGCTAAAGGTCCGGGCAAAACTGATCATGAAACACCTCCACAAACTCATCCAACTCCATCTCTGGCGGAACCACTCGACTCTGTGGCATCGACCTCCACCAATTCAGTGCATGCCCCTTAAGCAGAAAAGTCATTGCCTGCACCTTCAACCCTTCCTCAAGTTCCATTTGCAGGAACTTGTACTCACATTCCTGGAGCCACTGCTCTGCCACCTCAGGATCAGCTGCTTCCCCAATGAACTCCCCAAAATTCCATCCCTTCAACAGACTCGGCTGAAACCTAGGAGCTCCTCCTCCAAAACCCGAGTTCCCAGTGGACCTACTTCCCCTTGCTTGACTGGATTCACTACAGGAGGACATTAACCATTTCAGTTGACCGCTCAAGAAACTTCAAACAACTCAATTCACCACTTGATTTCAAAACATCCCACCCATTAAAACAGTTTGACAAAAACCCTTGGAATGTCGGTCCTGTACCGATGTCTCATCCTCCCTCCCAACGAGGTTAATTACTCCCCAAAGAGAGAAGATAATCAACCGGTACAGCAGCGACAACCAGGCTCTGATACCATTTGTAACACCCGTCCCGAATCAACCCGAGTAAACCCGTGGTTGAACCGGTCCCAGGTACTACCGAGAAAAAACAAGGGTAAAACAGTGAAATTGGCGGTGATCAAAAGACAATAAAAACATAAGAGGCCTCATAAAAACGTGAAACTGGAATCCGGGTACAATCCAAACCATCATAAATCCCCCAATCCAACCATAAACCAGAAAGTACATAAAAACCCCCCAAAATCCCATAGTCAACTGAAATGAACAGAAAAGTCAACTCCGCGTAATCCCAGTCTTCACCTCATGGCTTCCGTCCAGAACTTCACGAAATCAACCTCGAACTCAAACTCCTCAGCCACCTCTACTAGCCACGAGATCCTGAAAGGGTAAAAGGGATCAATTTCCTATTGAAATTGAGTGAACCCACTGGGCCTACCTACACGTTGTCCTATTCTATGGAGCGGTCCCAACTCCGCACAAGACATTCAACAATGGAACCATACCCAACCCCCCTTTCCGTATTTTAATTCCCTAAAAACAATCTAGGTGATCACGTTGGTCAGTTCTTGTTCTCAAGCACAATTCATAGCATTAGAATAACACAGAACTAATACATCAATCCACGGCACACACAGCATCATCACAACACAACCATCAACCAAGTCACAACCACAACCACAAGCACACAACCGTTCACATTCACATTATCTAGGTGAGTTATTAGGCGCCAAGGAGTTGTCCACACCACCACCGCCGGCCATCACATCATCCAGACGCATCCACTAGGGATCCTTCCACGAAGGAGAACGACATCCGACGCATCCTCAAGGGATCCTTCCACTAAGGAGAACGACAACCATCCTTGATATCCAACCAAGGGATTCACCCCAGTGAATCAGACTCAAACCATCGGTATTTCGGGTGGGGCAGTGTGGGCTCCTTCAGGTTCTACTTTCACATACAAGTTTTAACATAGAACTTCCAACTCATCACAATTCATCCACAACCACAACCCAATACACACCATCCACATCATAACACCATTCACCACGCACACGTATTCCATCCGATACACGCCCCTGTCACATCTCCACCACAATCAATAAAGGTAACCGGCTAGCTCACCGGCCACCCCCACCTGCAAGTACAGGGGAGGCCATGTCATGAGTCTAGGGTCACCCACCTGTACCTCATACTCAGAGCGACCCCACATTGGCAGGGAAACTCTCCTGCATCCACAACCAGCAATTCATAATATCATAGCACCTGCACTTATTTCCCAACCATCCTAATTCTCATTTCTATGTCGATCCATTACTTGATTCACTTCAGCTCACACCCAACCCCAAATCATAGCAATCAACAACAACAATCAATCACGGCAATCATCAATAGCAATCAAGTACATTCACAGAACAGTTTATCCCCTTTTACGCTCATCATTTCCATGCATAACCTAGGTTTTGTTCTAAGTCCAATTGAAGCTCCTCACGCTGTCCAAACTACTTATACAATGCTAAGCCCTCACCTGGAATAGAAGACGAGGCTCTAATCGTCTTCTAGTTCCCCAGAAACTCGATTTCCAACCACCAAACTCGTAGCTCTACCCTTCCTTACTGCTCACGACCTACACCCAGAAACCCAAAATGGAGGTTAGCGATCTCTTCTCCTCGTCGCTACGAATCCATAGCAACAAACGGAACTCAATTCCGACCTCTACAGCTCCCGGAATCACCCTTCGAAGATTGCTCGCTCTAGGTTCGTCTATGGCTTTTCGGGGAGAGAGAAAGGGGAAAGAAGGTGTGAATTTCCGTGCAAATCCATCCTTTTATGCACGAAAAGTGCGCCTGATATGTCAAAATGTGCGCCGGCGCACATTGACCCCCAAAAGGCGCACATTTTGAATATTCCGCCGAAAGTTTGCTGAATTAATTGAAAAGTGCGCCTGGCACTTCTAAAAGTGCGCCTGCGCACTTCAGGGCCCAAAATCAGCACTTTTTGGTGCATCACCATTCCCCTCTTTGCAACTTCGACCCAACTTAAACCCGAATGACCCAAAACTCAAGGGGAGCTTAAGAGCACTGATTCCAGTACCCTAGCCTACCGATCTTGAGTTCCAAACCGTTTGGTTGAGTGGGGATGTTACAATGAGTACCTCGATCACTAATAATAGCACGAGGAGCACCAAAACGGGTAAACAACTTAACAAGAAACTTCCCTACAACACGGGCATCATTAGTAGACAAAGCTTGTGCCTCCGCTCATTTAGACACATAATCAACCGCAACCAAAATATACTTGTTACCATGCGAAGTAGGAAACGGTCCCATAAAATCAATACCCCATATATTAAATATTTCGACCACTAACGAGACATGTTGAGGCATTTCATTATGGGAAGAGATGTTACCTGAACGTTGGCATGCATCGCAAGACTTGACAAAGTCTTGAAAATCTCGAAAGATCGAAGGCCAAAAGAATCCGGACTCAAGTACCTTGCGAGCCGTGCGATTTGCTCCATGATGTCCACCCGTAGGTCCGGAGTGGCAATGAAGCATGATGTCCTTCGCTTCGCCATGGTTAACACATCTTCTAATTATCCCATTGGAGCCAACTCGAAACACAAAAGGATCGTCCCAAAAGTAATGCTTCAAATCCGCAAAGAACTTCCTTTTGTCTTGAGTGGAGAGGCCCTCCTTCAAATATCCACTAGCAAGATAGTTAGCTAAATCCGCAAACCAAGGTTCCTCGAACTCCATTGTCGCTATAGCAAATAATAGCTCATCAGGAAAATTGTCATTGATTTCTTCATTACCATTGTGTACCAATTCAGCTTCTTTCAAACGAGACAAGTGATCGGCGGCTACATTCTCGGATCCCTTCTTATCCCGAATTTCAATGTCAAACTCTTGTAACAAAAGAACCCAACGAATCAATCTTGGTTTAGCATCGGTCTTGGATAGGAGGTACCTCAAAGCTTGGTGGTCCGTGAAGACAATAGTATGAGAAAGCACCAAATAGGACCTAAACTTATCAAAGGCAAACACTATAGCCAAGAGCTCCTTCTCCGTGGTTGTATAGTTCCTTTGAGCTTCACTGAGAGTCTTACTTGCATAGTATATCGGATGGAATCTCTTGTCAATTCGTTGGCCTAGAACCGCTCCAATAGCGTAATCACTAGCATCGCACATCAACTCAAATGACTTTGACCAATCCGGAGCAATGAGGATAGGAGCATTTGTGAGTTTACTCTTTAGGAGTTCAAAGGCTTTCAAACATTCTTCATCAAAACGAAATTCCACATCCTTCTCGAGAAGCCGAGTCATGGGGGTAGTAATCTTGGAAAAGTCTTTAATGAAACGCCTATAGAAGCCGGCATGCCCCAAGAAACTTCTCACGGCCTTCAAGGAAGAAGGTGGAGGGAGTTGAGAGATGGTCTCTAACTTCGCTTTATCAACTTCAATGCCTCTCCTAGAGATCTTGTGACCAAGAACAATCCCCTCATTGACCATGAAATGGCACTTCTCCCAACTTAGTGCGAGATTAGTCTCTTCACAACGGTGCAATACCTTCTCAAGATTTCTCAAGCAAAGATCGAATGAATCCCCAAATACCGAGAAATCATCCATGAACACCTCCATGATGTCTTCCACAAAATCATCAAAGATAGCAAGCATGCATCATTGGAAGGTAGCGGGAGCATTGCACAATCCAAATGGAATTTGGCGATAAGCAAACGTACCAAAAGGGCATGTGAATGTGGTCTTCTCAATATCCTCCGGAGCAATCGGTATTTGGAAGTATCCGGACATGCCATCCAAGAAACAATAGTACTCGTTACCGGAGAGACGCTCGAGCATTTGATCCATGAAAGGTAGAGGAAAATGATCCTTCCTAGTGGCCTCATTGAGTCGACGATAATCTATGCATACACGCCATCCGGTGATCGTCCTTGTTGGGATAAGCTCATCCTTGTCATTAGCTACCACCGTGATCCCTCCTTTCTTGGGAACAACTTGCACGGGGCTAACCCAAGGACTATCCGAGATAGGAAAGATAATCCCCGCATCCATGAGCTTTATAACTTCTTTCTTCACAACCTCTTTCATGTTAGGATTCAATCTACTTTGAGGTTGCACAACCGGCTTAAAATCTTCCTCCATGAGGATCCGATGTGAGCAAAATGTGGGACTTATACCTCGAATATCCGAGATGCTCCATGCAATAGCTCTCATGTACTTCTTGAGGAGCTCCACTAGACAGTCCTTTTGCTCGGGTAGAAGCTTAGCATTGATGATGACCGGTAGCTTAGAGTTTGGCATGAGAAAAGCGTACTCCAAATGTGCGGGAAGAGGCTTGAGCTCAAGAGTAGGTGGTTCTTCATAAGAGGTCTTCACCCTTTCCACCTTTGGGAGAGCAACAAAAACTGTCTCACTCTCCAACTTGTCTCTCCCTTCATCAAGGTAAGCCACCTGAGCTTTTAACTCTGGAATGTCTAAATGTTCCTGCACATTCATTCTAAGGCAAACATCCAAAGAATCTCGACACACGAAGTTAGAAATACTACACACACTAGCCGAAGCGATAGTATCACACGAGTATTCTAAATCATCTTGTGCGTGAGCAAACTTCATGCCATCGGCTATGCAAAACGTAACACTCTCTTGTCCTACTCTCAATGTCAATTTCCCATTATGCACATCAATTAAAGCACGAGAAGTGGCAAGGAATGGTCTACCAAATATCAATGAGACATCAACATCATCGGTATCAATGACCGCAAAATCAACTAGGAACACAAAAGGACCTACTTTAACTAGCACATCATCAACAATTCCCCTAGGACTCTTGGTCGACTTGTCCGCAAGTTGAATGTACATACGAGTAGGACGAAGATTAGACAACCCTAGTTTCTCAAATATGCAATAAGGCATGACATTGATACTAGCACCTAGATCCGCAAGACCATTAGCCAAAGAGGTATTACCTATAGCACAAGGGATAGTAAAAGTACTTGGATCCTTAAGCTTTTCCGGTGGACTCTTGAAGAGAACGGCGGAACATTCCTGATTGAGGTGGACTAGAGGTGTCTCCGGTAGCTTCCTCTTGTTGGTGTAGAGTTCCTTCATGAATTTAGCATATTGAGGCATCATAGTCATAGCTTCTGGAAACGGAAGAGAGAACTGCATTTGACTAAGCCGCTCCACAAACTTCTTAAAAACCTTCTCAAGGCCATCCTTACTCACTCGAGAGGGGTATGGGAGCTTAGGCTTGTATGGAGGTACAACCGGTGCGGGAGGAGAGACCGGTGGTGTACTCGATGTAGCCTTACTAGGTTCCTTAGCAACCTTAGTATTCACATTAACCGAAGGAGGTTCGACTTCAACCTCAACTTCGTCTGAAGGATCTTTAGTGTCATCATCATCGACTATTGGGTTAGGAGCTTGTACCTTTTGGGAGACACTTGGGGAAGAGGTTGTGTCTTGCAATGGTTTACCGCTTCTCAATGTCACTACCTTGCAATGCTCCGGGCCCTTGGGATTGACCTCGGTATTGGAAGGTAGAGTGCCCGAGGGTCGCTCCGAGAGTGCCTTAGAAATATGTCCCAATTGGTTCTCCAAATTGGCAATTGAAGCTTGTTGATTCTTAATGAGTTGGATCATTGCCGCATTGGTGTCTTCTTGAGAAATCGAAGAACCACCCTCCTTGTTTTGAGGAGGCTTGTTGAAACCGGGTGGTCCTTCACCTCTATGGTTGTACATTCCCGGTGGGGTAGGACCTTGGGAACCTTGACTTGGATGTCCACTTTGATTCCATTGATTTCCTCCTTGGTGGCCTTGACTACCTTGGTTTAGGTTACTTCCTTGAGACCATTGGTTGCCTTGGTGCCCTCTATAGCCTTGATAACCTCCTTGATTTCCTTGGTTGTAACCCTTGCTATAACCACTACCTTGACTACCTTGGCCTTGGTAGCCTTGGTTAGACTTGTTGTACCAAGGTCGGTTATAGTTACCTTGATAGTTACCTTGGGGGCTGAAATTACCAAGGAATCCTTGACCTTGTGCGAAACTCACCTCCTCATGGTCGCCTTGGCCAAGCTCAGGAGTGGCGGAAGGACAAGCACTAACATCGTGACCTTGACCCCCACAACATTCACAACAATATATAGAAGCCACTGGAGGGTTACCCACATGAGATGATTGAACCTTGGAGGGATGCTTAGGCATGCTTAGGTTACTTACTTGGGATGCCATAGCATCGATCTTAGACATGAGGAGCGCAATCATAGGGTCATCTTCATCTCGATGTCCCGGTAACTTGTGCTTCTTCCCATAGGTAGATGAATCCTTTGGTGCATCAACACTTATAGCTCTAGAGTCATAGTGTGTGTCGCTTCCATACTTAGAGCTTGGAGGTTGTTGTCGAGACCAACTCCTTGTCTTGTTGGCCATCTCCGCAAAGAGTTCTAGAGCATCTTCGGGAGTGAGCGTCCTTAGATCACCTCCGGCGGCTTGGTTGATCATCCTTGTATTCTCAAAGTCAAGGGACCTAGCAAAGATATCCGCCAAGCTCCATTCGGCGAAGTTGTGATGAGGACAAGACCGAAGAAGGGCTTGGAAACTATTCCAAGTCTCATGGAAGAGCTCTCCCTTGTGTTGTGTGAAGTGGTTGATTCGATCTCGGATTGCATCCGTCATATAGGGGGGAAAGAACTCCTCGAGGAAGGCTTCGGCTAGTCCCTCCCATGTAGTGAATGTTCTACTAGGTTGGTTCTCCAAGCAAGACTTGGCTCTACCTTTGAGTGAGAAGGGGAAGAGTCGGAGTCGTACACAATCCGGGTGAACTTGATCGTTCTTCACCGCATCGCATATCTCAAGGAAGTCCTTCAAGTGTCTAGATGGGCACTCTCCGTCTATACCGTTGAACACCACTCCGTTCTGCACCATCTGAATCATATTAGGCTTCAACTCGAAGTTTCTTGCATTTACCGGTCTTCGCACAATACTCGAGGCTGCCCCTTCGAGGGTCGGGCGAGCATAATCGGCTAGTGTGCGCCTTGCACCTCTTTTCCATTGATCATCTTCATTAGTGTGATGTGAATGTACCGATTGGTCATCGTCATCTCCGTGTTGAGACATAGTGTGGTGTGAAATGCGTTCAGCTTCTTGTTTTTCAACTGTAGGAGGTGGGGAAGTAGTTTGTGGTTCGAGCACTTGTTCTAATCCTTGGAGTCGTGCTTGAAGACGAGCTGAACGCCTCATGCACTAACCCAAATCTCCTGCAAACAAGCACAACAAACACACCGAGTAATACAACGATGCGGGATAACAAAGTAAACAAAGAGTAACAAGGAAGCAAAAAGGAAAACGGAAGGAAGTGTAAAGATCGGTTCACTAATAATTGCTTTCTTAGGAATGAGAGGTCCCCGGCAACGGCGCCAAAAACTTGATAAGGAGTTTATCAAGGTCGTATTCCTCAGGGTTCCCGCATAGGCTAATACTCACAACATTCGTAAACGGTCCATACATTTAAATTGAAGTTTGGTTTTGAAAGGAGACAAGTTAAAAACATAAGCAAACAAGGTAAAATTGACAAGTGAAAATTGAGGATCAAACAAGAGAAAGGAGTTTAGTCTAGCAAGGGGTTTCTTCAAGCTCAAGGTTCATGAAAGCTGGATTGAATCTCAAGCAACGATGTGTAATTAATGACCATGCATCTCACTCAAGTAGAATCAACGAACTCTCACACAATTGACTCTCTCTTCCTAGACCAAATGCACCATGCTCTCGCTATGTGAACAAAGGGAATGGAATGCTTTAAACTAGCTCAATGAAATGCTTGGAACTTGAATTCTATGCTAACAATCATCTAGCACAAGGCAAGTGATGCAAGACACTCTCATGTCAACCATAAAACACTAGTCTAACAATCAAAAGGGTCTTTCAACCTTCAAATGATGGAAAACTAAATGCACACCAAGTGTTCGATAAAATGTCACCAAGGAAAACAAGCTCAAAAATGGTTGTAATTGCATAATTCAATCTCTCAAATCATTCAATTACAATCCTACAACCTTAGATCAACATCAAACAATCATTCTCATGTATTGAAAGACATAAACAATGCACCAAAGAACAAGTCAAGTCCCATGGACAATATGCACAAGGTTTAGGATCATCATCTTACACAAATGGCTATAAGAACATCAATCCAAACAATCAATCACCTATCCTAGCTTGATCCATCCCTCACTAAACTAAACCTAAGTTTAGCCTAGCTTAACCATGGAGGAAACCTGAAATTGAGGAGAGGGGATCATCCTTGCTTCCATGGAGGATCTTCTCACTTTGCTCTTCAATGCTCCAATCCAAGGGTGGAAGGCTTCACTTAGATCTTCAAGTTGATCAACAATTGAGGGAGGTTGGTGTGTGGTTGAGGGAGAGGAGATGATGGAGTTGATGATGAACAATTGAGAGAGAGAGAGGCGGACGGCGATGATGTAAAATTAGAATAATAATTTTTTTTATCCCTACTTTCGCCGCCTTCTCCCCTTATATAGTCGCTGGAAAATACCTGAAATTTTCGGCGAAAATCACATATGATTTTCGCCGAAACTGCCTTTGAAAACACGGCTTGACATTCCTTCATCGATTTTCGGCGAAAACAAAGAATGGTTTCGCCAAAACCATCTTCAATGAACAAAGTCCTTCTCTCTGCTTAGGATTTTCGGACCGAAGACTTGAGAATTTCGCCGAAACTACTTCTTCGGCGAAAATCCCATGATGGTTTCGCCGAAGATGTCTTCAGCTGAAGGTCGTATTTTCTTCGATTTCGCAACGTCCATATCTCCTCCGTCCTAGCTCCGATTGACCTCTCGTTTGATCTTACGTGCTCCTTTTCACCAGTACTACAATGCCAAGACCTGAAAATACAAAGAAAACACCTCCAATAGACATGGAATTGGCCTCAAAGTGGCAATCGGCAACAGAATAGCACTTAGCACAAAACTTCGATAAAAACATATTAAGCATGGCATTTAAGGATCAAACACGGGCGTTTCATAGGTCAATGATAAGCTAAAAATGCACCAAATAAAGTCACATCACCTGTGCTTTGGCAGGATGAGGCTATTTGGATTCAGAAATCTACAGTTAAATGGGCAACTGAGGGCGACAGGAACACTTCTTTTTCCATTTAGCAGCCCTCAAAGCAGAGTTGTAAACCGTATCAAACGCCTTAAAGACAACTCAGGTGTTTGGGCGGAGGATCAGATGTTGCTACTGAATATGGATGTTTCTTTTTTCGACGCCATCTATTCTGCTGAAGCAAGTATCCGTAACAGCCCGGTGGGCTTCTCTGGTCAAATCCGGGCAGCGGATTCTGAAAGGTTGGTTGCTCCTTTGTCGTTTGCTGAAATTACTAAAGCTATTCAGGGAATGGGGGCTCTCAAAGCCCCGGGGAAGGACGACTTTGGCCCAATCTTTTTCTAGCATTGCTGGAAACTTGTGGGCAAAAGTTTCTCAGATTTTATTGGCCGCTGTTTCCAATCTCCTGCCCCTATTCGGCCAATCAATGAGACGTTGATCACGCTCATCCCGAATAAACAGAATCTTGAATTCTTCAGCGACTTTCGGCCCATCAGTCTCTGTAATGTTGCTTATAAAAGCCTCACTAAGTGCATTGCTAATAGGATTAAGGATTTAATGTCGGAGCTTACTCACCCTCCTCAGACGAGCTTTGTACCGGGACGACATATTACTGATAATATCTTGATGGTTCAAGAAGTTGTTCACTCTCTTCATAAGAACAAAGGAAAGAAGAATTCCATGGTTATTAAGATTGATTTGGCAAAGGCGTATGACAAAATTGACTGGGGTTTTGTGAAGGATACAATTTCTCTTATTGGTATGCCACCCCAGTTGGTGGAAGTGATTATGATTTGTATCACTTCCTCTTCTTTTCATATCTTGTGGAATGGTAGCTGCTCAGATGCCCTTTCTCCGTCTAGGGGCCTCCGTTAGGGTTGCCCTCTTTCACCTTACCTGTTTACCATATGAATTGAAAGACTGAGCAGAATGATCCTTTCGGCGGTGGAGTTTAACTGTTAGAAGTCGATCACTCTTTCTCAAGATGGCGTCCCTTTATCCCATTGTTTCTTTGCAGACGACCTTGTGCTGTTTGGGGAAGCCTCTGTACAACAAGCTCGTGTTGTCTCTAATATTTTTGATCGGTTCTGTGAGGCCTCGGGGCAAAGTGTGAGTAAGCCTAAGTCGCGAATTTTGTTCTCAAAGAACACTCCGCATTCCAAGGTGTCTGAAATCGTGAGGATTCTTGGAATTTTGGCCACTTCGGTTATGGGACGGTATTTAGGGGTGCCTATTCTTCATGGGAGGGTTACCAAACATACTTATGACTTCTTACATGATCATTTGGATGATCGTCTCGCTGGGTGGAAGGCGGATAATTTATCTCTTGCCGGCAGAATGACTCTTGCCTCGTCGGTTTTTAATATATTTGCCTTGTTATGTGATGCAGACGGCGTCTCTGCCACTCTCCCTTTGTGACAAAATTGACAGGAAAATCTATAATTTTATTCGGGGATCGACTAATGGTGTTAGGAAGTTGCATAATGTCAATTGGGAAACTGTTTGCAAAACGAAGAGTTTAGGTGGGCTCGATCTAAGAAGTGTGAGGGAGTTGAATATGGCATTTTGTATGAAGGTGGCTTGGAACATTATTGCTAAATCTAACGAGTTTTGGGTCAAGGTTTTGGTGTCTAAATATTTAGTCAGGAACAGCACCGGCTTCACGCTTAAGAGCAATTCGGGTTTTTCATCGCTTTGGAAAGGTGTGATGATGAAGGTTTGGAATATTACTCTTAATGGTATTCATTGGAGCATTAAGGACGGGAAGAAAACAAGTTCTTGAACAGATCGTTGGTTGGACAGCGGAGAGCTTCTTATCGACAATGGTTCTAATTCTCAGGGAGTTGATACTTCCCTCTCAGTTTCCGATTTTACGTTGCCCGATGGAAATTGGGATTTAAATAAACTGATCGCCTGTTTAAACCAAACTTGTATAACTATTTATCATGAATCATGTGTGTAATCAGCTCAACCACTCTAACCAGCTAAACTAATCATGTGTAGTTTTGTTACTTAGACTTATTAAGCAACATCATAACAACAGCTGAAATTCTGAATCATGTTTATAATCTCCAATGAAAAACCAACACCTACAGCTGCAAAGCTACCAAATTCAACAAACAAGAACCACCTTAGCTTTGCAACTCAGACTCTTAACTCTACAACACACCATACTCGAAACTGTTAAAAGGGCAAGGGAAATCAGCAGACTCGAAAGCAACAAATCAAACTGTTTTCTGATACAATCTGTACCGGATTGGTCATCAATAGAGCAGGAGAAACTTATCAGTTGCATGATAAACTAGGACTCAGCATTAGATCGCAAGCTTCGGGAAGAAGACGATGAATTCAAGCAACAAATCCTAAGAAATCGAAATCCTAATCCTATAGTAGATTTCGATATGCAAGAAGGAGAAGATCTCACCTGATGGATACCGGCTGGACTAGGACCTTCAGTCTGGGTTATCAACTGCCGGCGACGACGAGAGCTTCTTTCGACGAGAACAGTGCAGTCGAATTAGTCGCGGCGATGAAAGTCGAGTGAAGTCAGAATTTAGTCGCGGGGATGAACTAAGTCGGATTTCCCTTTCAATTTAACTGGGGTTTCAGTGTAAACCGCTGCAATATTAGGTCAGTTGGATGACAACGTTTTGTAAGCGAGAAGAATTTTGGTTTAGCAGCGGTAAAAAACGCTGTTAATAGGCCTACGATTGGCAGGGGTTATAAACCCATGTTAAAACTCACTACTTTTAGCAGCGCTTACCAAACCCCTGTTAAAACATACATTTTTAACAGGGGTTTAATAACCCCTCTTAAACGTGTCCGTTTTAGCAGCGGTTAATAAACCCCTGTTAAAGACGTATGTTTTAACAGCGGTTTTATAACCCCTGTTAAAAATCCAATGCTAATCTTCCAGTTTGTTGTAGTGTTCGCTGTCATAGGGGCTCGAGTCTACTGGTCGTTTCACCATCAACTCAACATACCTCGTGGTGAAGGAAATAAACTTGGATGATCAAAATGTGATGTGGAGCAAAGTTTGGAAATGGGAAGGTCCGGCCAAAATGAAACAATTATTTTGGCTTGTTACTCATGGAGAGCTAATGACCAATGAGGAACGAAGAAGGAGGAATATTACATCTGATGTTTTATGCCCAGAGTGCAAAAGGTGTGATGAGTCAGTGCAACATGTTTTGAGGAATTGCAATTTTGCCCAGAAGGTGTGACAGGAAATGTTGCCCGAGGCAGATGGTGTTGCTAGGCTAGGGGCTCCATTGCTTTCCTCGATTGGTGGATCACAGGGATCAATAACTTTTCTTCTCAGTTGATGTTCGGTATCATTGCATGGCTGCTCTGGAAGGGAAGGAACAATATGGTGTTTCGGAGCGAGCCAACTTTGATTGGAGAGGTTAAGAGTCAGGTTAGTTTTTGGGTCCAACTCATTTCGTCGAGCCGGAAGACTCTTCAGGCGAGTCGAGAAACGCTGAGTATAGCTCGGCAGGCTCGTCTGATTGGGTGGTGGCCGGCGGAAGAGGGGTGGTTCATCATGAACTCTGATGGATCTCTTCTTACAAACTCGAATAGGACTACTGCCGGAGGCATTATACGTGACCATAATGGCAGGTTTGTGACGGCTTTCTCGGCCAACCTTGGAACTTGCTCGATCATGAGAGCGGAGTTGAGGGGAATTGTTGAGGGAACTAAATTGGCATGGGATAGAGGCATTCGCAAGCTGAGAATTGAATCTGATTCCAAGGCGGCAGTGGAGATGCTTTCCTCGCCGAGCAGTAGCAGCAATCAACACGCAAATATTATTGAGCAGTTTGTCGATATGTCTTCTCAAGATTGGAAAATCTCAATTCATCACATTTTCCGCGAAGCAAATTGTGCAGCGGGCTATTTAGCTAACCTTGGCCATGGCATGGGCCTCGAGATTCATTTGTTAGACTATCCCGATGTGTCTCTCCAGTACTGGTTGAAATTTGATTTAGTTGGATCTTGTACGTCCCGTTTAATTTCTAATAATATGTAAGGCTTGCCTTACTTTCTCGCAAAAAAAAAGTGAAATTTCAAAAAGCTTTAATTTATTTCGTGTCAAATAAAAATAAAAACGGCTGGCTAGTTTCAGTTACATTCCCACGAGACGGACGCCATATGATGACTGCACTTGATGCAGTAAAAAAATACTGAATTAATATAAATAATTAGATTACTATTTAGATCTAATGGTTTAGATTACATCAAGGGTAAATTAGGAATCATATTTTTATTAAATACAAACAATTCAAAATTCAAACCAAAATTACCTAAAATAAAATAAAAACATTAACTATCAATTATTGCACTTCTTTTGCCTTGGCTCAACTACTCCGCTCACCGAAAATTGGCTGTCGTCGTTTCTTCATTGAGATCACATCGGATTTCCAAAAATAAAAAATCGTATATTAGTAAAAACACAATGCACTAGTATGGACAAAAAGCTACAAAAAAAATCAATATCATCGCACTAGTGTGAACAAATACAATACCCAACCACACTAGTGCCGACAAAACCAATACTCAACCACACTAGTGCGGACAAAACCAATACTCAACAACACTAGTGCGGAAAAAACCAATATGATCAGCTGCACTAGTGCATTCAAAACCAAACTAACTCGTTACTCATCCACACTAGTGCATACCTGAACAGCTTTTGGACATGGAGGAGGCCAAACAAGATCTCTGCAATGGCGGCTGGCTGGAATAGATCTCAGAGGCGGCAACGAACGACTGGAATATAATAGGAACGGAAATTGTCGGTGGCGACGGCGGACAGGAACGGATCCCGTCGGCGCGGCTGTCTAGAACAGATCTGGGAGCATGAGCTTGAATCTCACGCCGTCGATTCCCTCTCCAACGACGAAACTCCTCTGGTCTACCCGATCGGTCCGATTCTGAATCTGAAAGGAGAAGAACATGGCGGAAGTAGCTTCGAGAAGAGAAAGGAAATCATCGAATGGCTGGATGATCAGCCACAGTCGTCGGTGGTATTTCTCTGCTTCGACAGCTTGGGGATGTTCGTCGATGAACAGTTGAAAGAGATCGCAACGACGATGGAGCTTAGCGGGAAGAAGTTTTTTGGTCAATACGCAAATCTCCAGAGCAGGCGGCGGTGGAACTTCCAAGCCAAATCGACGCCGTAGCGGACAAGAGTTTTGCCGGCAGGATTTCTGGAGCGAACGGATTCGTTCAAAAGGGGTTAGTAGAGAAGAGAGAGAAGAAGAAAAATGTAGGCGACGGATGTACATAATTGTAGGAGGTTGGATCATTTAAAACCCTAGCAATATTTTAGGATCCCAAAACTACCCTTTTTTATTTTGTTTTATTTTTAAGCATTAAATTAAAATAATAGATGACATGACCAATTGATTGGAGATGGTTGATGCAGTATAAAATACTGCAAAAAGATGCAGTCATTGTAAAAATGGGTTAAAAACACTGGCGGTCATCTAAGTATGGGTCATGTAACAGCGTGGTCACCTAACTATGTTTTGTAACAGCATGGTCACCTAAGTTTGTAAATCATAACCGACATGCATTTCCGACGATTTTTCACCAAATCTCCTGTGAATTTGCTAGCTCAGAGGGCAACATCAGCCAACAAAATAATATTGTTAACATGGAGAAGATGGAATAAAAATATTTTATTGCTGATTTGACCCTCTGAACTGGCAAATTCACAGAAGATTTGGTAAAAAATCGACAAAGATACCTATCAGTTACGATTTACAAACTTAGGTGATCACGCTGTTACATAACCTATACTTAAGTGACCACAACTGTTTTTTACTCTTGTTAAAATTGCCTCCCACGAGAGGACTACTGCTCTGTTTTCTGAAATGGCGTCACTCAATTTATTTTTTATTTTTTTCCTTTCTTCTCCAGGCTAATAGTATTATGCTGAATGGGGTGATTCAGCACCGTGCTGAACCCAATTCGCGAGGGGTATTTTGGTAAAATCATGTATTACGAATCTGACACGTGAATAGTACAAATTTGTCATTAAAATGTCACTATATAATTGAGAAACCACCATTATTTTTCTCTCTATTTTCAAAATTAAAAAATCTTCATTTCTCTCTCCTTTTTCTCTCAATTTTTAATGAACAAAGAGGAGATTTGTGTGTTCATTGTGCTTGAAAATAGCACGTCGGGGTTGGATCTACGCATGAAAACGTCGGGGGAGTGCATACAACCCTCATAATATGTATGAATCTTTGTATTTTTCATATTTTTCGTGTTCTTCATGTTTTTTTCTTGTTTTGAGGGTGCCAAAAATTGATTCCGTAACATTTGGTTGAGATATGTTGGGTTTCGTAATGTCTGTAACCGTTTCCGTAATACTTTCGTTATTGTTTTGTTATTTGTAATATTTTTTATCAATTTTTATAATACTTTCGTGGCTGTTTCGTAACACTTTCGTGCTCTCCATGTTATTTTCGTAATCCTTTATTTTCCTCTCTTTTTCTCTCTCCTTTTGTTCTCTCAAATACTTTCGTAACACTTTCGTGTTCTTCATGTTACTTTCGTAATACTTTCGTGTTGTTTCCCCCTCACATTCTCTCGTTTTCGTAATGTTTTCGTAGAAACAAGAAGAAGGAATGAAGAAGGAGAGGAAAGAAGAAAATTCTAGATTTGGAATAGAGAAAAAAAGAAGAAAAATAAGAAGAGAAGAAGAAGGAAGGAGAAGACGAAGAAGAAGAAGAAGAATCTAGATCTGGAATAGAGAAAGAAGAAGAAGGAAGGAGAAAAAGAAGAAGAAGAATGAAGAAGAAGAAGAAGGAAGGAGAAAGAAAGAAGAAGAAGAAGAAAGAGAATGTGTTTCTCCCTCCATTTTCAAAACTCAAAATTATTCATTTCCCTATCTTTTTCTCTCCTTTTTTTTCTTTTTCTCAAGAAAGACAAGTGTTACGAATTAAGTACCAAATATTACATTCATTTCTCTCTCTTTTTTTCTCCTTTTTCTTTTTTTCTATTTTATGCCCACATAACTAATACGAAAGTAATTCTCAAATGTTACGAAGCATGACCTCAAATCCATACGAAACTTGTTATAACCCAATACGAAATTGGTTCTCAAAACGTTACGAAAAATGTTATAAAATCATACGAATAAAGTACCAAGTGTTACGAATTAAGTACCAAAGTATTACATTCATTTCCCTCTCTTTTTCTCTCCTTTTTCTTTTAAAAAGAAGGAAGGAGAAGAAAGAAGAAGAAGAAAGAGAATGTGTTTCTCCCTCCATTTTTAAAATTCAAAATCATTCATTTCCCTCTCTTTTTCTCTCTTTTTTTTTCTCAAGAAAAACAAGTGTTACGAATTAAGTACCAAGTATTACATTTATTTCCCTCTCTTTTTCTCTCCTTTTTCTTTTTTTCTATTTTATGCCCACATAACTAATACGAAAATAATTTTCAAATGTTACGAAACATGATCCCAAATCCATACGAAACTTACTATAACCCAATACGAAATTGGTTCTCAAAACGTTACGAAACATGTTATAAAACCATACGAACAAAGTACCAAGTATTACATTCATTTCTCTCTCTTTTTCTCTCATTTTTCTTTTAAGAAGAAGG
The DNA here is from genome assembly GCA_034768395.1 of Linum lewisii. Classification (NCBI taxonomy): domain Eukaryota; kingdom Viridiplantae; phylum Streptophyta; class Magnoliopsida; order Malpighiales; family Linaceae; genus Linum; species Linum lewisii. The sequence goes on along the minus strand of CM068299.1, from coordinate 22,036,571 downwards.
AATGAGAAGAAAGAAGAAGAAGAAAGAGAATGTGTTTCTCCCTCCATTTTCAAAATTCAAAATCATTCATTTCCCTCTCTTTTTTTCTCCTTTTTTATTTCTCTCTCCTTTTTTCTCTCATGATACACAATTTTAGATTCTTTCCTTTTTTATTTCTCTCTCCATTTTCAAAAATCAAAATCCTTTATTTCCCCTCTCTTTTTCTCTCTCAAATACTTTCGTAGCTGTTTCGTAACACTTTCGTGTTCTTCATGTGACTTTCGTAATACTTTTATGTTGTTTCTCCCTCCATTTTCAAAATTCAAAATCATTCATTTCCCTCTCTTTTTCTCTCCTTTTTTTATTCTGGAATAGAGAAAGAAGAAGAAGGAAGAAGAAGGAAGGAGAAAGACGAAGAAGAAGGAAGGAGAAGATGAAGAAGAAGAAGAATCTAGATCTGGAATAGAGAAAGAAGAAGAAGGAAGAAGAAGGAGAGAGAAAAAAGAAGAAAGAAAAGGAAGAAGAAGAAGAAGGAAGGAGAAGAAAGAAGAAGAAGAAGAAGAAGAGAGAAGAAAGAAAAAGAAGAGGAAGTATTACATTGTGTATCATGACATCAAGTGTTACGAAATTAAGTAATATATACTCTAATAATTCACAAAACATATACTTTGAGATCTTATTCGTATCCATTTGGACCATACTATGTAATAAGGGGAGAAAAATGGACAAGGGTTAGAACTTCAAGTAGTATACCCACATAACTAATACGAAAGTATATCTCAAACGTTACGAAACATGAACTCAAACCCATACGAAACTTGCTATAAACCAATACAAAATTGGTTCATAAAACGTTACGAAACATGCTATAAAACCATACGAATCATGATTTGTACTTGAATCATTAGAAGAAAGAGAATAGAAAAATTGAGTACTCTCTTTCTTACTTTTCTGACACTTTCTCCATCACTTTAACACATTGACGAGATTACTATTTTGCCCTTCTGACACTCTCATTTATTATAGCCGTTGATCTTGTGGGGCCAAGCTCATGGAGGACTGAGATTTGATTCAGCACCATTCAGCACCATAAGGAGTCAGCACCGGACTAATTTCCTCTTCTCCACACAGATACGATACAATGAGTCCATGACAGTAGAGAGCAGCCAGCCCCCATTCTCTGAAAAGCTTCACTATTCTTCCTTGTATCCTTTCCCTCCTCCTCTGTCTTTTAAATAAATACCTAGCCCTCCTCTGCTTCATATGGCTCCCCAATCTCATCACTCTTCCCTCCTCTTACTTCCCGCCCATATCTCTGCTGATGCCTTTCATGTCCAGGTTTCCTTCCTCGCTTCCTTTTCTTCTGCTTCTTCTTCTTCTTCTTCTGGCGGTAATTACCCTATCGTTAGTAATCGTCGAGGGCATACCCTCCACTTTGGATGGACCATTTATTCCCGTCACTATCCCTCTCGACAAAAGCTTTCGTGGCTACGCTGTCGACTTGCCCGACTCCGATCCTCGGCTTCAGAGGAAGGTCAACAGTTTTGCTCCTGAGCAGATTTCCTTATCTCTCTCTGCAACCTATGACTCTGTTTGGGTTTCTTGGATTACAGGTTCTCCTTTCTCTCTGCTTTCTTCTTTTCTATGTACATCTGCTTCTTCTTCTTCTCGAATCAGTGGTGAGTAACTTTGGTTTTCTACAGGAGATTATCAAATTGGGAACCAGATTGAACCATTGAACCCCAATATCGTAGCTAGTCTGGTCAAATATGGAAGCACCAAATCCTCATTGACCAATGTAGCTACTGGGGATTCCCTTGTTTACACTCAGCTTTACCCTTTCCAAGGCCTTCAGAACTACACCTCTGGAATCATTCACCACGTCCTTCTCCAAGGTACCTCCTGCCCACAAGGTGTTCGATTTTATGTCTCTTTGAACTCAATCGAATACTATAGATCAAGTGTTTGTGCAGTTGCTTATTTTAGTTGGGTTAGTATCCTTTTTCCTAGTTGGATAAGGACATTGATCGAATAATATTATAGGCTTTTCTTAGCTTAACTTGAAGTCAATTTGTTGGCCTGGAAAGTGGAAATAAGGGATTGTATGGTTTACTTGGAAGTTTGAGTTTACTACAGCAATTGATTGATTATGCTGTTGTGTAGGGTTGAAGCCGAGTACCTTTTACTTCTATCAATGTGGGGATCCTTCCATATCAGCAATGAGTGATGTATACTCTTTCCAGACTATGCCGGATTCAGGTCCCCAGAGTTACCCTACAAAGATAGCAATTTTGGGAGACCTAGGTCTGACTTACAACACAACTTCAACAGTTGATCATATGGTCAGCAACAATCCGGACCTTATTCTGCTGGTTGGGGATGTTAGCTATGCCAACTTGTATCTTACTAACGGAACTGGGTCAGACTGCTACACATGTGCCTTTCCTGACAGTCCTATTCATGAAACTTATCAGCCTCGTTGGGATTACTGGGGAAGGTAAAGACTCTCGTCTTCATGTTTACTGAAAGTTACGCAGGTTTCATAACTTGCTTTGCTAGTTTATATGTTGTATATTAATTAGATATAGCCAGCTAAAAGATGGAGTAGCTTAAGTTTAAGTGTGAATAGGCTTAAAATTTGGTGATGTGATTAGGTACATGCAGCCCGTGATATCCAGGGTTCCAATAATGGTGATTGAAGGGAACCATGAAATAGAACAGCAGGTTGAAAAGAAGGCATTTGTTGCTTATAGCTCTCGGTTTGCATTCCCATCGGAAGAAAGTCGATCACACTCCACAATGTACTACTCTTTCAATGCTGGAGGGGTACATTTCATAATGCTGGGTTCCTACATTGCTTACCACAAGAAAGGTAAACACAATATGATTATATCAATTATGTTTGATTCATATTTCAGGGTAACATAGACCGTTTACCTCTTGTAATTTTCTGCAGGACATCAATACAAGTGGTTGAAGAAAGATCTAGCTAGAGTTGACAGAACAGTGACTCCATGGTGGTGGCTACGTGGCATGCACCTTGGTACAGCAGCTATGCAGCACATTACAGAGAAGCAGAGTGCATGAAGGTAGCAATGGAAGACTTGCTGTACAAGTATGGGGTGGATATGGTCTTTAACGGACACGTAAGTATAAGCTTATCGTCTTAAACGATGAATTTCTTGCGTTGTGCTTCCAAAGTTCATAGACCCAATTTATACGCAAGGAAGAAGTGTTTTCATTGATTTAGCAATGATAAACAGGTACATGCATATGAGAGATCAAATCGTGTTTACAATTATACATTGGATCCTTGTGGCCCGGTTTACATAACTGTTGGTGATGGTGGTAACCGAGAGAAGATGGCAATCCCACATGCTGATGAACCCGGTAACTGCCCTGATCCGGCCAGCACACCGGATACTTACATGAAAGGATACTGTGCATTCAACTTTACATCAGGGCCAGCTGAGGGAAAGTTCTGTTGGGACCGGCAGCCGGACTATAGTGCATACAGAGAGTCTAGCTTCGGACATGGAATTATGGAGGTAAAATTAGTGATGACATCTCTGTGGGATATTTGACTATGGTCCCTGCAGAGAGATTGGTTTGAGTTAGAGTGCAAATTTTTGCAGGTGAAGAATGAGACTCATGCTCTGTGGACATGGCACAGGAATCAGGACATGTACAATGCTCCAGGGGATCAGCTTTACATTGTAAGGCAGCCCGAAAAATGTCTGATTAAATCGAAGGTACAAATCTAGCTTTCGATATGAAGAGGGGCTGAAAAGAAAAGATGCTTGGTTACGGAATTAGTGATGTCTTGTTGTTTGTTTGTTGCGTTACTCAGAGGAAGGCAAGAACAGACAACCCAAAGAATGAAAGATAGAAGCTTCAAGTTTGAATGGTTTGAAATGGGATGATTGTAAGAATCAAGTTTGATCTTTATTGATACGTAAAAGGGCATAATTCTATGTATTCATATGTTTTCAATTACGATTTGTCAGATTAACTGTTTCAACTTTGTATTCTGTTGTTTCAGAATTCCAATCTTTGTTCCAAATCTAATGTAGCTAGCACACATTGTACTTGTGGGTGAGGTTGCTTTTCTTCTTTATGACATAAGATTTTCATTCATCCATAAAGTAAAAAAGGTCAATTCTCAAGCTAGCAAATATCTTACTTGGCTGTCGATTGTACAAGACTCCGATTTTGCAGCACTTTACTTGGGTTTGTGGCTTTTGTTCCTGCCAATAACCATTAACAGAACAGAGCATTGTAAAATGAACAGAGCACTTTACTAGGGTTTATAGTCCTACTTCATGTCCCAAACGTTAACTTGGGAGAGTCACTGAACTAAATAAGAGAATGAAACCCTCTAACGGAACAATCCTCCACCAAAGTTGCACAACTGCTTCCTACACCAGAAGCACGTTGAATAACCACAACACCAAACTCAACAAGATTTTCTTTCACTTTACTTGTATCTGAATTTGTGCCTTCTCTTTTCCATTTCATCAGCTTTATACTTCGGTAGGAGCATCTGGGGTTCATTAGACACATCTCCATTGTTGATCTACCAATTATTAAGATCAGCCCAACACTATTAAAGGACAATTGTAACAATATAGCAAAAGGGAGATTACATGGGAAAAATCAGAGTTCACAATACTTTGTAGACCCTGTCTTGGGCCATCAACCTCGGCGTATCTCAACCTCGTACGATATCTCATAATCCTACTAGTTCTCAACGTCACTTCACTTGGCTTCTCACCCTCCTACGACATGTTCACGAGATACTTATAGAGTAACTCCCCAAGAAAATCACCATGAGGCAAGCTATTCTCGATCAACCACTTAGGTGTCACAACTGAGGTCAGTCACACACTTCTTATCTTATTGTCCTTAGTCTATTCTCCATATAACACTTAAAATATGGTTACTCATCCATGTTATGCCAACTACAAGAGAACCGAGTTGTGTATAAAATAAACTGAATGAGATTTATAAGCAGATTTCTAGTAAGGCGACAAACTTGGGCTTCCGTTAAAATCAAGATCATGGACTTTAGTTTGTGAGTTAAACTGCAAGTCGTGATTTTAAACCAGATTAAACCACAAACCACAACAAGAAAAGAAAAAATTCACACCACATATTATTCGCATAGCGATGCGAGTTGAAAATTTATCAGTTCGGTGTGGTTGAACTCACACCAATGCCCACCCATAACCGAGAGCTCACACCAATGCCCACCAACCGAGAGCTACATGGAGATCATCGACCCTCATCCTGGGTTTGTAAGATGTAATGTGTGATACGTGCTTTATTTGCGAGTATTGATAGAAGTTAATTATGATTTACCTGACCAGAAAAAAAAAAAAAAAACTTGTACATAATAAAAGACTGACATCACATATGACATAGAAAAAACAAAGGAAAAAAAGGTTGAAAACATGCTCTCCTCCAACGCCTTACAAAGCTTTCATTTGAGATTCTCCCTTTCTCCGTGGGAGTTATCTCTGGGAAAAAAAAAAAAAAACACCCAAACATTTGAATGAAAATAGGCCAAAAATATAGCCCCATCACTAGAAGAAGAATCCCCAATGCAATATTATCGCTCCAGTGGGACAGACTCCGCCACTAGCGGCCGACGACTAATCGCTTCCTCCTTCCCCACGTGTTCGACATCAACGGTACCATCACCATCATCATCATTACCATCATCTTCATCACCGCAATCACCTCCATCTACACCGCAGATCTGATCCAGAACCAGCACCATTCCCATCGCGAACGCTCCGTCGAACCCAGGTTTCACCGCCAACAACAAAACGTCCTTCCCAAGCACCACGTTCGTTGACGCGTCCACTTTACGTCTGATCTCCGCTACCACCGCCTTCCTCCCCGCCTCGATTACAGTGCAGCTCCTGCTCCCGTAGCTCCCTTCGATCTCGTACTCCTCCCCTGTATTATCATCGTACATCTGCACGCTCACCCCTGACCTTCCGATTATTGACGACCTCCTCACGCTGAATATCGCCTTCTGCCCTTCCTTCCTCTCCCCTATAAATCCTTCCCAACGCTGATGCAGACTCGGCCTCTGCAACCACAAATAATTAAAATTAATTTGAATTTGGAAAAATCTTGACAAGAGCAATGTGGAGTGGAGAAAACCTTCTTGCGGACGGTTAGCAAGCAGCGGCCGTTTGCGTCCATAAGGACGAGTTCGTCTCGGTCGCGAGCGTCAGGGCCGTAGGAATCGACACGGAAGACCAAGGCGCCGTTGCTGCAGTCGTAGACAGTGAAACCGTCGTTGGCGAAGAAGAGAGAGGTTTTGAAAACGGTGAAATGCTTCTCTTCCTGGTACACGAATCCCTGGTCCACAACGAATCCTGTGCTGCTGATGTCCTTCATTTTGATTTGATTCCTAAATGGAACTAAACCTGCGAGAGAGAGAGAGATATAAGGAGAGAAAGCGAGAGCAGCAGAGTGGGGGAAGGAATAGGGTGCGAGATGCAGTACTAGTAGTGAGTTTGTTAAGGAGACGCAGTTAGTCTTAATTATAGTGATGGGTGGAGGATGGTCTTTGGTGTGTGTTGGTCCTCCTCCAAGGAATAGCCATTAGAAGAGAATGAAAGAAAAGTGGAGTTTGTTACCTGGAAGAGGACGGTGGGACAGCTATATGATATGCGACTCGAATAGAATACTTGTGACTCACTCGGACTCGGGCTGGGTTCTCCTCGACTCAGTCAGTTGGTTGTTAGCCTTTGGTTGGTCCAGAAGGAAGCTACGGATTCCCCCATTGATTCTTCTCCTGTACGTCCAGATTTTTTCCCCTTTCTTTATTATTATTATTTCTTGATATTTTTTCTTCATTACATTACAATATTAGAGACCGTTGGATGTATAAGCTACTCGAATTAAGGCCGTCAGATACAAAAAAAAATCAGTTTGTAAGTTGAAATCCATGGTTTGGAGTTTGGGTCGAGGGTAACCCATTTACTTTGCGTACAACAACACCCTGATTCGAGCTCCTCGTGCTCTGCTTCGTCTCTTTCCTTGCCCTTTGTTCTGCAACATGCGCCACCGTCCTGGGTTCATCACTTTCACGTTTCCCTTTTGTTCTAAAGGCACGTTCTGTTCTCGTCTACACTCTTGCTCTATCGATTGTGGCCATCCTCAAGTTTCCAGCTCTGGAGCAAGAAGTCTGACAAAGCCCCAAATGACAATAAGCAAGCATGCACCCTCTCTAACATACAGCTTGAATTGTTTATGAATTGAGCCTTTACCGCAAGTCAAGTTACTAGTAGTATTGCCGTAATGAGGGAAGCTATTAGTTGACTCAGTTTCTAAGTTTCTAATCAAAGACGGGGCAAGCAAATATCATGTGGGCTCCTATTGCTGCCTGGACACAAAACAAGCCTCGTTGGTAATGGCGGTTTGACTTGGGTTTTCCAACCAAAGGATTCCTTTTTAATTGGTGGTTTGAGCTTTACCTTTGAAATAAAGGGTGTATCGTATCTATCTCTGTGGGTTTGAAATTTACTGGTTATTGCAAAATGTGAACCCCACCAAATAGAACGAGACAGCATTCATAGATCTATTCGTCGTCAGGGTTGGCTGAAAGCCCCTTTGAATTTGATTTCCAGCGCAACGTCTATTTGTTTGTTATCCTTTCCGAAACTCACATTGGATCAATTTCAAATGGACATCAACTTTTGAAAATCTTAGGGTTGTTCACTTGGGTGATTTGAGTTTAGGTGATTTCAAATCTTTAGAGATTTCAAATAGCTAGAAATTTGGATTCCCTAGCTATTTGAGAAAGAGTCATGTTCACTTGAGAGATTTGGAGAAATATAGTGGTAGAGATTTTTGAAACCTAAAAAATGAATTAAAATACGCATATTGTCAAAGACCAATATACCCTCATTATTCATCTTCTGCAATTTATTTATGTAAAACTGTAACACAAATCCACAAATCTCTCTCAAATCTCTAGTCTTAGGAGAGATTTCAAAATCTCCCTCAAATCTCTAGGGACCCACCTCGAAATCCCAAATCTATAGCTACAACTACAAAGTAAACGAGTGATTTCGGCAAAATCTACAGGGCAGAGATTTGAGCCTCAAATCCTTCACAATCTCCCTCCCAAATCACCCAAGTGAACGACCCCTTAAAGTTTATAGGATTAATATCCTAAAAATTGAAAAACTGAAAATGGAGATTGAGAACTTGACATGTTATATGAATGTGCGAGATATTCTCTTAAATTATTTGAATTCTCAATCTAATTCCTTCCTTTTAATTTCTTTAGCAAAAAAAAAAAAAAGTTTTCCTTCCAGCGATGTCTGACGTCTCTGATTCAACTTTGTTAATGGTGGATTGTGGTCATTCTTCATCCGCCTCATCGGTTTTACCTTCATCTGTCGTTCCCCCTCCTATCTTTTGGTCTTCTGTTGTTTCAAATTCGGCATTAGATCGCAAGTTTGTTAAATATACGACAAACTCTTTTGTTGATGAAATAATCAAAATCCCTTTGGCTATTGTGGATAAAGGTATTGATCAAATGAAAATTGTTTTTGTTACTCAATTCTTGGGTCATGTCGCTCTGATTACGATTTTTGCTCAATGACTTCCCGATTGTGGGGATATGAGGGTCAAGTGATTGTTTTGAGACTATCACATGGTTTCTTCTTGTTGAAATTTTAAATCTATAGCTCTTTGTGATTGGATTTTTCAGCGCCAATGGCATAATCATCATTCCAGACTTTTGATGATGAAATGGCATCTAGGTATTCAACCGCTTGATCTTTTAGTCTTCTTTGGGTAAATTTTCACGATGTTCCTTCTCCACTAATTAATCCTAAGGGGATTAGCTGGGTTACGAGTTAGATGAGTACACCAATTAACAAGTTTGTTTGCTTCGTAAATTTGCAGGGAGGCTCCCTAAAACTGTTTCATTCCATATAGGAGAAGCGGGGCTTATTACTCTCAAAGTTTCTTCTCCAAAAGTGAGACTCTATCATAAAGAAAAAAAGATACAATATGGAAAGCTAAAGTGACTGCTCAACTATCTGTTGGTACGAAGATTAGTTCTCCTGCTAGCAATGGTTCCGAGTCTTCTTTGAAAGAGATCAGAAACTCTTCCTTTTTCGGTTGGAGGGGGTAGACAATGAACTTAAGGCTTCTTTGGAAGCTAAGAGTTCACCTCCTCAACAAGGCCCTAGTGTCTTGAGCATAACATTGAAGCTCTTGCTACTCCTGAAATAATAATATATGTTAAGCAAGAGTGAAAGAAATGTCATCTGACTCCTCTGATGATACTGGTAAAGTTAACGAACTCTCTAACTCTAATTCTGATAAGAATGAGAAAGATAAGCTTCTCAGCTAAATTTTTTCCTCTAATTGTGAATGATGTGAGATTAACAACTGACCACATATATTTTTGAATGTCAATATTCACAAAAACTTATTGATTCTCTACTACCTGAGCTGGAACATCACTATAATTGGGATGAGCAAATGCAATCCATCAATAGTAAGTGGTGAGGTGAATCTATTGGTGTTGGTATTCGCCTATTACTTTGATGTATGATTGTGAGTTCTATTTGGCGTGAAAGCTACAATGAGATTTTTACTTTGAAAGCCCCTATTGTGGACAATATGATTAATCAACCTCGTATGGATGTGCAAGCCTTTGCACCAGCCCAACCTTGGGTACGACATAGGGGTTGTTTGTACCAGAGATTTGGGGCCAAAATCCTTTCCCTAGAGATTTCAATAAAATCACTTGTTTGGGCTACAAAATTGTAGGGAGATTAGGAGAGATTTTAAATCTCTTTGGTGGGCCCATAGAGATTTGAGAGTGATTTTAAGGGAGTTTGAGAGTGATTTGAGGCAAATTTACTAGTTGCCCTCAACTAATTCCCCTATTCAAAATTTTAATGAAGGATATTTTTGTCATTTGTAATGTGAATGTAATTTTTAGTTTTTAATTTTCTGAATTTTTTCTCTCAATAATCTCTCAAATCACTTAACCAAACAATCTATTTTTCAAATAGCAAGGGGACCTCAATTCTCATGCTAATTTTTTTTTTTTTAATGAATAAGTGGTTGCATTTCATCAAAAAAACTCAATAAGTATATACGAAAAAAGTAAGACTATATACTCAGGAAACTGCTGCTACTAATCTGAGGAAAAAAAAAGCCTACACAATATCTAATATTAACTTCTCATCAACTCTACCTCTGCAAACATGCTGATATCACTTAAAATTCCATCAACAATTGTTTGGGCAGTTGAAGGCTTCCCTCCAAAAACTGCTACACACCTTCCTCTCCAAATTGCATTAGTCATAATTACCCACTTTAGCTGCTTCACCTTACCTTGGACAATGGCACTTCCCCAAGTAGAAGCTAGACTAACAGCAGCATCCCAATCAAGTTGACTCAGCTCCGGAAGAATCTTCCTAATAACCTCCTTCTCATGCTATTTCAAGTCTCTAGATATTTGAAATCTCCCCCTCTCAAATCACCCATTCAAACGACCCAAATCACCCATTCAAACGACCGATAATTTTCCTATTTTATTTAAGATGCTAGTTTCTTTGTAGTTAAAAGACTGTGTATGAACTCTATACCATTTTGATGAATGAAATCTTATTATTTTATTTAAGATGCCGACTACTATATCACCTGTGACTTTTTTTTTTGGGTGAATATATCACCTGTGACTTGGTTGGTTGTAAGGAAATAAATAAATAAAATAAATCTTCACTGTGTAATCAATATGGAAGATTATTTAAATTAGTTTCAAATATTCAAAAAGCGGCCGTTAAATTTTTTTTTTTTTTTATTTTTTTAACATAGGCAGCTCCTTTCGGAGATACGGAGACAGCAAGCACAAACAAGGAATTGAACATCAAGTCCCAATCCGGGAAGTCATGTATACCTCCATGACTCCCGGGAGGTTAATCAGGGCCATACGAGCCACGTAACGGGCGGCTCTGTTACCTGAACGGCGAACCGTCATGAAGCGCCAAACTAGAGCTCCGCGTTGCAGCTGATTGGAATCCTCAGGAGAACGATCTCCCTTGGAAAGCAACAAATCAACATCTTCTATGATAACCTGGGTAAATAGCTCCGACTACTTGTCCTTCCAGTTCCTAATCAGTCAACACCAATTCAACCCACATAAGTAAAAGGAAAAAAATACTTAAATAATCATCCAATCATGAAAAGCAACGGTGAATAAAAGAGTCATTTGCTCAACGCCATACTATTAGGCCTCTTCAACTTCGAAAAATCATCTACATCCTGCTCTAAAGAAACAAGATGAGATAACGGTAAAATAATAATAAAAGGTAATAAATAATAATAAAGAAAAATAAAAGAAAACAAAAAAACAAATAAATAAATAATAAAATAATTAAAAAAAAACCGAACGAGAAGAAAGGAAAAAAAAAAACCGTCGCTTAGATCAACTACCGAAAACCGTTGCCGCTGCCGGAGAACGGTCCGCCACCGCGTCAACGTCTTCTAGCCAAACATCATCTTCTGAGGATTGAAGGGACAACCACTCTATTGGCTTGGATACGGAGCGCCGGCAAGGTCTTAACGCCTCCTTTCTTCTAACTCTTGATCTCAAGAGTGCTATTCACGGAAGAAGGAACCTAACCCTTTTTCCTCTGTTCCAATGGACCGACGAGGAAGCAAGAAACAATTCCGCCATTCGCCGCAAAAAAAAAAAAAAAACTGCATCCCACGTTAATTACACACTCGTGATCTTTTTTCTGGGTTACTACTTACTACTACTTTCTTTGTACCATTTTATCCTCTGCTCTGTTCCCAAAGCTCCTTCCTCTCCCCCAATCCAATTCACCAACTCATAAATGGTTTACTCAATTCTCGTCTTCCTTCTTCTATGGAGCTCATTATACTCTGTCTCTGTCAACGCCGATTTCCCAACCACCCTTCAAGGTCCTTTCAACCCCATTTCTGCACCTCTTCCTACTAAATACTTCACTGGTAAACCTTTCGATTTGCCTTCCAATGACTCCCAAGTTGAGAGGACTGTCCAAGGCTTCCAGCCTGAGCAAGTGTTCGTCTCCCTCTCTTCAAACTATGACTCTCTTTGGGTCTCTTGGTCACAGGTCTGTTCTATTTTCTTCTTTACTTCTGCTGAGCTTACCACGAATTCTGATTCCGTAATTTTCAATAATTGGCAGGGGATTCCCAAGTTGTTTACGACGATCCTGACTCTGTTGCCAGTGTGGTTCAATATGGGGTTTCTGGGTCATCAATGGAGTATGAAGCAATGGGCTATTCCCTTGTTTACACTCAGCTTTATCCTTACGATGGACTCCACAACTACACATCTGGAATCATACACCACGTTCTCCTCACAGGTCATCCTGATTTTCCTGACACTGATATATAATTAGTTATGAGTTATTAGGATTATTGACTTGGGAAGCTGTGTTGTGTGAGACCTTTCTCTGGGGTTACTCTGATGAGATTTCTCCCATTTCTGGGCAGGATTGGAACCTGATACACTGTACCAATATCAATGTGGAGATCCTTACATTCCAGCAATGAGTAGTGTGTTTTACTTCAGGACAATGCCTGTTTCTAGCCCTACAAATTATCCAGCCAGAATAGCTGTGGTGGGAGATTTAGGGCTCACTCGCAATACCAGCACAACAGTCGACCATATTCTCAGCAATCATCCTGATCTGGTTCTCTTAGTTGGGGTTTAAGTTATGCTGATATGTATCTCACCAATGGAACAGGTTCTGATTGTTATTCTTGCTTCTTCCCTGACACTCCTATCCGCGAAACTTACCAGCCTCGTTGGGATTACTGGGGAAGGTACATAACAATGCAAAGCCACAACCTTTTTTCTGTCTAATTGATGATGATACTTATTAATGTGTTGTGTTTTCTTTTACCTGGAACAGGTTTATGCAGCCTCTCACGGCTAATGTTCCCACAATGGTTATTGGAGGCAAACATGAGATAGAACCACAGGTTGATGATCAGATATTTGTTTCTTACAGCTACAGATTTGCAGTCCCTTCTGACGAAAGTGGATCATCTTCCCCACTTTATTACTCTTTCAATGCAGGAGGGATACATTTTGTTATGCTCAGTCCCTACACTTCTTACGACAGATCTTGTATGCTTTTCCAATGAGCTCGCATGTTCTCTACATGTATTAACTCACTTGTTACTTCATACCCAGTTTCTGGTGGCCTTTGTACTGATTTGTACATTTGTATTGCAGCTGAGCAGTATAAATGGTTAGAATCAGATCTGTACTATGTCGACAGAACTCAAACACCATGGCTGGTGGTGGCTTGGCATCCTTCATGGTACACCACATTCAGGGAGCAATACCGAGCTGCTGAATGCATGAGAGTTGAAATGGAAGACTTGCTCTACAAATATGGAGTTGACATAGTCTTCAATGGCCATGTAAGAAGAACATGTTCCTTTCAATCCCATCTCCAGTAAAGAAAATTCCAGGAGCCTATACATGAATTGGGTTCCCTTTGACATAAAATTAGTGCAGGTCCATGCGTATGAAAGATCTAACCGGGTTTACAACTACAGTCTGGATCCTTGCGGTCCAGTTTATATTACTGTGGGAGCTGGCGGGAGTCGAGAACAGATGGCTACGACACATGCTGATGATCCTGATAACTGTCCAGATCCATCTCTCACACCAGACACTGATATTGGTGGGTTCTGCGCATTCAATTTCACATCAGGTCCTTCAGCTGGGAAGTTCTGCTGGGATCAACAGCCTGAGTATAGTGCATATAGAGAAACCAGCTTTGGACATGGGATACTAGAGGTCTTCATTTTGTTATCCTCGAAAATTCATTCTCATCCTCTTTAAATCTCAAGAACAAATACTAAAAAGGACGAAACTTTTTCTCTTTTTGCAGGTGAAAAATGATACATACGCTCTGTGGAGTTGGCACAGGAACCTTGAGTACTACGAATATGCAGGCGACATTGTATACATAGTTAGAGAACCTGAAAGGTGTCTACCTGGGTAAAAAATTCTGAAAGACTGTGATTGAACTAGTGTTACTAATAGATACAAATGGTGGGTGATGGAAGATTATAACCAAAATTTTGTTTCATTCTGGCATCTTGATCTGAAGGCCTCTTTGAACTCCAAAAATCATCAGAAACAAGGCTGCTGCTACTTTTGTCTAAATGATACTGCAACTTAAAACAAAAAATCAGCAGGTCATGAATAATGCAGAATCACTGTAATGCATAGTAATTCACATGGGGAAACTAACAAGTAAAAAATAGATTGATAAGCAGTAAAAAGTGATGCTATATTTAGAATCAAAACAGGTTGTTCAGACAGAGGAATAGAATGTAGTTGTTCCAAAAGGAGATGCAGAAATCAAAGGGCACATGAATTGACTATCTATCTGTCTGTTTAATCAGTTATATAAATATAATCATGTGGAGAATCTGTCTTGTTTCTGATGCACCAAAAACTAATATAGAAGTTAGAAAGTAGAGAGGAGTGTTGTTCACATGACATTATAAACAAGAAAGATTCCATATCAATGATTCTTCAGAACTGATATTGGTAGAGCATATATGCATGGACTGTGGACTATGGTAGGTATAGGTGGGAAACTGAAGAGAGGATTTACCCTGAAAGAAAAACATGTTATATTGTATGCTGGAACAACTTTCCATCATAGATTCACAGCATGGTGATTAACGAATCGAGTATCAAAGTTGGTCAACAGATCTTGGGCATAACTTTTACATGAAAACTTGCATAGAATTCATGTAGGTGGGTGGGTAGCTGCAGCTTCTTCGAATGAGAAGGACAGAAAAAATGATGGTTATGAGATATAAAGACGTCTAACTAAACTCTGTTCATACGCGAAACTGACTGATTGGGTTTGTCTGTAGCATAAAAAGTAAATGTGAAGAAGCATGTAGTTGGGTTTGACTGCATTAGCATCTCTTGTTTCAGCAGAAACTGAACTTTGAAATAATATGAAAACAGAAAAAAAAACGTCGCCTGAGAGATTCGAACTCTCGCGGGAAACCCCATGTACTTAGCAGGCACACGCCTTAACCACTCGGCCAAAGCGACTTTGTTGTTCCTCTGTCATTTTTGATTAGTTTTAGATCTATATTTCTTAAACTTGATGACTTTAAGATATGAGAATAAACTTGAACTACTTAAATTTTATTACTTCTGTAAACATCATATTTATAAACGGGTTCCCAAAAAAACTAGAGTTTTCCAGGTCCCTTGGAGAACTATAATAGAATAATGCACAGTTCTTATGCTACTGTGGAGCTAGCATACTAACTAACTAAATATAACAAACAAATATTCATAGAATATTAACCACTAATCTACCAACCCAACACTCCCTCTCAAACTGGTTACTGGAGCACATAGTCATATAGATCCTCTGTTTCCAGCTTCATTTGTCCAAACTATAAGCTTTTTCTAATAAGTCTGCAATCTGATTTGTTAATATGTATATAAGGCATGAAAATGATTCCAACATCAAGTTTCTCCTTGATCAAGTGTTATGCTCTTCCTTCTGTCATGCAAATTCCGGTTGTGAGCATTTGCAATGACAGATTTATTCGTTGCAGTAAACACGAATAGGCCTAGAATTCAGGACTCCCAGTTCGTGTAGTATCCTTCTAATCCATAGAACTTCATTAACTCCCAACACAAGCGCTCTGAACTCACCTTCATACACTGCTATGGCGTACTATAGAATGTTTCTTGCTACGCCACATTACAGGGTTACCTCAACAAAAGTGCAGCAGCCTGAAATCGAACGTTCTAATGTTTTATTTGCACTAGAGCTCTCATTTATTCTTTCACTGCAGAATTCCAGCTTGCATCCTCAAGTGGTTCTCGACGCATATAGATTAGTAACTCTCGACAGAAAAGGTTTATAAGTAAGGGGACTGTATGGTATTGCAAGTTCTGAGTGCCTATTCTGATAGTAATAGGAATGTCTAGCTAGGTCAGTTGTAGGGTTACCCTGAGCCTGAGGGGATCAGATGGCATAAGAGGTGTGTTTTGAAGTGACAGGTAACTAAATATAACAAAACAAAATTAAAGATGAGACTGAACAAACAACAACAGCAACACGCTTACCAGCACTGGATTCTGATGATTCTCAATTTCATAAATAATGTACATCATAATTTAAGTCATCTCATTACATATCCAAGGTGGTAACTTAGTAAACAAAAAAATTTCTGTATCAGGAGGATGACGATGATGATGATGTACAGTCACTCACTCACTCAGTCGCCTCCTCCCTCTGTATGCAACTTCTTTCTCCACTCCACTCCTCTCCGTCGTCTCGGTCTGGGGTTGACCAACGCCGTCATGGCTCTCAAGCCACCCCCACCACATTTTCAAAACTCGAAACAACTTTGTGTATACCAAAAATGAATTCAAAATTCTCAAACCCTCTCGTAGAATAAGATGTATGCTTCACAGCGAATAACTTCATCCAAGGAAGCCTCCCTCACATACGCATCGCTTACGTGATACCATACACCACCACCACCGCCAGTCTTCTCGTCTTCTGCACGTTTCTTAGTCCTCTCCCCTCCTCTTATGTATGCAACGTAATGGCCTCCTCTCATTGTGCCCAGATGCTCCACCACCCCTGTCAATCTGTACACGCTCCTCTCTCTATCTTCACACCTGTACACACCACATTTTCAAGAGACAGTTTCAGAACAAGTGCTCACGCTTCAGGCTTCCTGCCTTCACCCCATCAAACACACAACTAAGAGGAATGAAGGGTAGGCAACTAGTTTGAACAGGTAAGCCAAAATGTTCAAACTCCAGAAACGCCCACTGAAAATCATTTTTACATAGGATAGCTGAAAGCAAACATAAGCAACTCAAGGTCATTAGATAATGTGTTGTGGCCAAATAGAGGCAGGAAAAATCATTTACCTCGGATCCATGTATGGTCTAATATCAAGTACATCTCTGAAGTTAACGTGGCCATTCAATTTACTCAATCGTCCACGAAAATCTTGGCTGAACCTCTTCAAATGTATTGTCAGAATTGGTGGTGCTTTGTCAATAAGGACCCTTTTAGTTGCGTCCCTCTTAACAGTCACTTTTTTGTTGTTTTCTCTTCGTCTTCACTTTCTTCCGATTCAAAAACATTTGTACATGACTGCGAGTTACTCTCTTGATTGACTGCAGCAGCAGTAGCAGTAGCTGCATTTCCAGTGCAGATAGAAGTAGAATCATCCACTACACAGTTCATAGATGAACCATGTGAGGCGTCCTGACTTTCTGATTCTTCTTTAATGGGACAACATGGTACCACTTTACCGTTTTCAGATATTATGCCAACTTCACTTGTGCAATCAGTTTCTCCACCATTAGAAACCATGTTTTCACCTTTGGAATTGCAAAGAACATCTGTGATGCCTTCCCCATTTGTGGTATTTTCTGTAGAGCATGAAGTGTCTAAATTTGGGCTTCGACTCACACCTCCATTTAAAACTCCTAATACAGTTCTTCCCAGCTTCTTCCTTGCCTTCCGCTCCTGGAGGTGCAGAGTTTTGGAGCAGTTCTCACATTCCCAAGCATTATCATTGGAGAGAAGCTCTGGCTTTATAAAGTGGGCCAGACAACTTTCCACGGATACTGGTGAATCAGAGTCATCAACTTCACCAGGATCGGACTCACTGCTATTTCCAGCAGTAAGACCAGTTTCTGCTAATCCATTGCTTAAAGCAGGCCCTGCAACAGGGCCTATGAAAACCTCTGGCTCATTAAACAAGTCACCAAAGCCATCAAAGGCTGCTTCATCCTGTCCACATCCCACAACTGAAGATGAGACCTCAGCTTCTCCAGCTATGATTTCTCCACCTGTGACACACTCTTCATAGTAAGGAAGCAGCAGAACTTCAGAGCTTTGTACCTGCAATGGTACTTCCTCTTCCCAAGGATTTACAGAAGAAGATTCTGGCTCTGAATATGGCATATGGTGAACCAAACCAAAAGGAGGAGTAACCTCCTTCCCATTTGAGCCCGCATCTTTGTCCTCTGAATATTTAACAATTGATAAGTCATCAACTTGTGAGGTCAGATCCTTCTCGATGGAAATAGTTTCAGGCTCTAGATAATCCATCCATGCAAATTCATCAAAAGATGATGCTGTTTGCTCCAGCGCACCATCAACTTCTTCCTTCTGCACAAAATGAGGAATCTCCTGTACATTTCCTGGGACTAACTCCTTTTCTTCAGGCTCAGGAGTTTGGCCAGCAGAGTCAGACACTGTAGGACCACACGAGGAAGATGCTACATTATCTGTATGTGGGGCCGTCAAAAGTGTTTGGTACCCCAATTCATTGCTCATTGATGAGCTTGTGGCACTCTCAGCATGCACTCGATCTGTATCCTTGCAGATTTTTGGTCTAACTTTTCCAGCTCGTTTTGGTGGCAGCTTGGTCTTCTTTCCTCGAGATAAAGACTGGAGCTTTTTTGTTGGAGGCTTCTTAGTGGGTACTGGAAGAGAGAGGTCCAAAAATGGTTCATAAACAGTTGAGGAATGTGCACATTCCATGCAACATACAGTACTAGAGATTCGTCCTCCAAACGCAGCATCCACAAATGTAGGAAGATTTGGTACAGAAACAGCACTTTGCTCAGATGCACTGTTTTGTTTTCTTCTGGCCAACTCTTCAGTGGACCACGCATCAAGTAGGCAACGCAACAATTCATGGCTATCATGCTGTTGATATCCCCTGAACTGAGGAGCCTTAGAACAGAGACACCCAAAAAATGATCTCGGATTAATCACATTTCTCATACCTGTTTCTTGTCTTGTTTCATCATAAAGCTTCCTCAAAGCAATAGAAAGAGGACCGAAAGACGAATCTTCACTGAAAAAATAACTTCTCAAGCTATTCATAGCTAGTAAATTCTGCATTACAGAATTGAAAAAGCAAGTATTCCCCAGGTTAACCAAGCCCCTCACCATGTAACCACCATTGCCTTCTAAACTACAGGAGACAGTGGCTGCTGCTTTAACTTCACTAAAGATACTCCCACTTCCTAACCAAACATCTTCAACATGCACTGATGGGCTATGAGAAGAATGAGCCTTGATTACTTTTACAGCATCTGATATTGCATCCTTATTTTCAGCACCATCTTCTGCTTTATCAGCTGGAATGAGACTGTTACACTTGAAGCACCACCTAAGATGTGTGTTCTCCAACTGGATCACCAAGGGATGACTATTTTGTTTAGCATGCTGCATAGCATGGCACTGAGAGTTAGTTGGCAAACCAACTCCTCCACAAGCAAAGTGGCCACATTTCAAGCATATCCAAATGGCCTTAGAATCAGACTTGGAATCAGCTCCTTTCTTCTTCCCATGTTTACTCTTTCCTTTAGCTCCCCTTCTGTCAGCAACAGCCTCCTGACAATCCTCACACTTGATAGAATCTGAAGAATTAATTTTCTCAGAAAACTGGGTCAAATCAAACCCCTTGTCTAAATGAGCACATATTCTTCGCTGTTTAGGTACCACGACAAGATCAGCACCAACATTGTCCTCACTCAAACTGATACTGGGTTGATGAGGTACATTGCTAGGAGAGCGGCTAACTACCCTCTTCTCCTTCTGAGGCGCACGGCCCTTCTTCTTTATCTTTTTCGCCATTGGCCCCTACCTACAAGTCATCCAATTTAACACACTGTGACTACTTGAGACAAACATTAATTGTTCATTCACCATACTATACTAACACACAACCAACAAGCAGTTTGGAATTAAGGAATTTCTATCCATAACCAAATACCCTTAAACATCACTACAAAAAAAAAAAACAGCTGCGAACAAGGATTTCAACCTAACTTAACAGGAAAAGAATGAAATAGAACATACACGCAAAGGCAGTCAAATCGTTTACATAAGTAATTCAGGAGGAGGTCGACCGACGTCAACAATCAATGTGCAGACCACTGCCCATTACAGATTTAGAGGTTTATAGCAGAACCCAGATAACAATCTCGTCTGACCAGCAAGTGCTTCGAAGCAATCGAAGGAGCAGATCAAGACTAACATCGAACATTATCAAGCTGCCAAAACAAAAAACTGATGATAAGAATCGAAACTTACCTGAAGAAGAGAGAGAGCAGAAATTCTGCTGAGCGAGGGGACAGCTCACATAAGAAGGAGATTGGATTTGGGAGAGGACTGGCTAGGTGGCTGCAATATTAGGGCTTTGGGTTTGAGTTTCGCACACCCTGTCCCTCTGATTCCTTTAGGGCTTTTTGGCTTTTCTTTTTTACTGGTCGGACCGGGACTCTTGGGCAGTTTATTGCTTTTTTATTAAATTGATTTCTATTTTTTTTGGTAGAACACAAAAAATTGTGATCTTCAGCCACGTTAACACTAATTTTTGTAAGTTTTGTTCTCGTTGACATGGTTAAAAATTGCTAGATTAGGTATTTAGATTTAACGAATTATGTGCATAGAATAATTTTGTAATTTGGCTCATAATTTAAGTGGTAGGATTTTTGTGTGAATCATACCTTCTCTTCAAAATTGTTCGTCTGAGGAAGAAACTCTTGTTGGGGTTAAGTGGTGTGAATGAGAATGATTGAAGGAAGGAGAAGGGATAAAACTCAACCGGTTTGGTTTGCGTGTGAATTAACCAGAATTGGCGGTTGAACCGGTTTGGTTCTTTCAATCAATTCAAATGGAGGGATGTGTTCTTTCATGAACCATCGTGACTCTTCGTGTCACACCCTTCCATTTCCTATAAATTTAGTCCTCCTCCTTCAGTTGAATATAGGTTGAGAGAAGATTTTTACAGAAGTTTGGAGACGGGGTTCTTAACGCAGTTTTTTTTATCGGTTTTTAACATTGTCGAGTCGTGTGGTTCGCACCGTCTTGCTGCGTTCATCATTCATTGGGGTTTGAAGTACCGCTACACTAATGAGGTAATTTGTTCTATCCTGGGAGGATTGACTCCGTAACCTTGGGTACCGTGAGGGAATAACATAGACTTTTAAGCCCTAGAGCAAGTTTGTTCTACCGTGAGGGGAAATTCTCAAGGGAAGGGGGGGTTGATCTTAGCAACAAGAAATGACAAATGCAAAGAGGATGTAATGGATGCGAATGAAGGTCAAGCGAGTTTCTCATTAAGGATCATGAGTCTTGAATCTACACAAACCTAGGCTGAACAATTTATGCAAATGCAACACATGATCTTTAGCCATTTAACGAACACATATCCTAAGACTCTCTCGAGACCATTAGAACCAAGAACAAACAACAAATCAATCTGACTCTCGCCTCAAAACTGACTAAATGCATACGCACACCAAGTGTTCGATGAAATGCCCTAAGGTTTTTCAACCTAGAAAGACCTAACACACATTCCTCTCTCGAGCGTAATGCACTACCAAGCACAATTTCACGATAATCTATGAAATGAAAGCCCTCTTGGGTCAGTCCATAACGATTAGCAACCTAATCAAGCATCTAGGTCAAGAACACTTGAATAAGGCATTGAATCAAGAGTTGCATAACATGAAATCCAAACATCCAATGGTCTTGGAGAGTAAAAAAAATCATCAATCCTCCTAAGATTCCACTCACTAATCCCTAAGGGGTTTAGTTACAACAAGACATGGTGAAGAAATGAAGAATACGACCTAGAAAGCAATGGAGCGGAATGATCCTCTGATTCTTCGAGCTAGATGATCCTCGATCTTCGTCTTCCATTTCTGTCACAATGGATGCAAAGGATGATGATTTGGGGGCTCTAGGGTGATTTTTCAAATGCTGGAGAATACTCAAGTTCGTCGAAATTGAGTTGAGAAAGAATAGAATGCCTCTGAAAACTTGCCGAAATTGGACACTATAAAAGCTGGGCGTGGCGCGCTGCTGGGGTGTTGGTGGCGCGACACACGATAGACTAATGGCTCGGTGCGTTGTTAGCATCACCGCCATCGCCCCGTCACCATCACCTCCACAACACTGTTTCTCACTTTGGCTACGTTCCCCAACTAATGTTTGAAAAAGAATCGTTATATTCAGCCTATGAGCTCGAATTAGCTCACTCAACATGTTGACCCAATTCGCCATAGTTTCATAACAATACGATCATGACGACTAACAACACAACGAAGCTCAACCTACCTGATCCTTGTTTTTCGGATCGCTACTATCCTTATTGGATGAAATTTCGGGCTTGCTTCCACCATATGCTACACCTTCCATCCCATCCTCCACTTTTATGTGCTTTTTCTCATCCTGCAATTACAATACCCCATGCTCACCCCCTAATGTCGCTTCTCCAAAGGCCATTAATACGTCCATTGTTTGGTTTAGAACTAATATGTCAACCTTGAAAATTATCGTGATCAATTTGCACTTAATTAATAGTTCATGAGTAGTCTGTCAATTTATTAAACTTCCATGATTTCCTTACACTTGATCAAGTCGTGTATGTGTACATGCATCTAGCATGCTAAAAAGGAAATTACAAGTAAGTAATATGATTTCAGCCTTGAAAAAGTGAAATCTATACTATATACTAAAGATTTTAAAAAGAGAGTACCCAAATCCTAGCTTCTCCTTGATTGTAGCCTATCCTCCAATCAAAAAATTTCCTCCCTAAAATAAATAAATACAATTCATAAAAAAACTGCTCATTTTCTACGTAAAAATAACTGCTAATTTCTCCCTCAACTTTTTGTGGTCCTATTTTCTTGCTGAATTGGTTGTTAAGGTTGAGCAGTGTTGCAAAATCAGTCACTTTATTAAGAGTTAGTGCTCACGCTCTAATTGTTTCATATATCTTTATCTCTATTTTTAAATTAATCATAAAAACCATTTTTTTTTGAGGGTAAGCATCATCAATATCATTCATAATCAATGGGTGGAGTTCGTACAAGAAATATTAAGCGCCTCCTCCAACCAATGCGGAGAGGTATTTCCCATAACGGGTGTTACACAGGATCGCGCTTGCCTAGCTAACACGTGAGCAGCCACGTTCCTATCTCTCCTGACAAACCGAACCTGGTGAGAAGCCGAGAGGAGGTTCCGACATGCGTTGATAGTGATTCCGAATTCAGTAGCATCATCCTCCATCCCGTTAATCGCATTAGCAACAATCTGTGAGTCCGTCTCGATCATAATCCCTGCTAGGTTCGCGCTTCTCAGCCAAGTAAGAGCTTCTTTAACCGCCAAAGCTTCACACTCCTTTGCCGTCGGACACCCTGGCGTTCTCTTCATCCAGAACATGACCACCTCTCCTCTGTGGTTTCGAACAATCATACCTGAACCTCTAGCTTGGTCCTCCTCAAAACGCGCACAGTCAACGTTACATTTCATTACGCCCTCGGGTGGTGGGTGCCGTTTCGGACAATATTCCGGAGCTTGGGTTGGGGTGCTCGGTGGCTGTTCCCTCGCTCGCTGCCAGTCGTGTAAGAGCTCAATGGCCAATCTCGTGACGACAAAGTCCGGCTTCCGTTCGTCTCTCCACACCCTGGCGTTTCGCTCCCTCCATAAACTCCATATAATCGCCAGGGCCGATTCTGTTTGACCATTAATGCCTCTGGCCAACAGCGCCGCTATCCACTCTTTAATTTCGTCTCTGCCCAATCTGATCTTGCCACCAACCTAGACAGACTAGCCATTTCCCAACATGATGCTGCGAACGGACAGTAAAAAAAGAGGTGCGTGACCGTCTCTGGCCCTTGAGCGCATAACCCGCAGTCACCAGGGACATCGATGTGCCTTCGTCGAAGCGTTTCACGCGTAGGGACAATGTCTCTCACCAATCTCCAAGCCATTATTTTGAATCTAGGGGGCGCGTGCACCTTCCACAGTTCACTCCATGGTCCATCCTCACTATATTCGCCCAGAGTGCTCAACTTATCGGCCCACAGGCGGTATGCTGAGCTAACCGATAAGGCCCCGGACTTCGAGTGTTGCCAGATCGGTTGGTCGGGGCCGTCCTCATCATTTAGTGGTAAACGGAGGATGTTGCTAGCATCTCTCTCATTCAACAACTCACCTATCAGCTCCACGTCCCATTCTCTGGTGCCCGGGATCCAAAGTTCATTCACCGTTGTGTTTTCCATGCCCAGCGACGGAGTTGAGGTAGCAAAAAGTGATTCTTCATCATTTATCCAAGGATCCCCCCAAATCTTAATTTGTCTTCCACTGCTGATGCGCCATCGAACTCCAGTGTTAATAAGCTCCTGAGCTTGCCACAGACTCTGCCAGACGAGGCTCGGGTTGCCTCCCTTTCTTGCCGAGAGAAAATCCCCATGTGGGAAGTACTTTGCTTTGTAAATCCGAGAGACAAGGGCCTCGGGTTTGTGAGTATATTCCACCCCTGTTTAGCAAGTAAGGCCATGTTAAAACCTCGAAGATCCTTAAAACCCATGCCTCCTTGTTCCTTTCTGACACATAGTTTACTCCATTTCATCCAGTTCATGCCCCTCCTGCCGCTACTTTTCATGCCCCACCAGTAAGAATTGATCATACGCTCCAGATCTTCAGTAAGGGTTTTCGGGAGCATGAAGATATTCATACAGTAAATCGGTAGAGCTTGGGCAACTGCTCGAATCAAAACCTCACGGCCACCCTGTAACATCCCCGCCCAACCAAACGGTTTGGAACTCGAGTTCGGGTGATTGAGGCATTGGAAACAGAGTTCTTAAGGTCCCATCGAAGTTCGGGATGTTCGAATTTGAGTTGGGTCGAGTTTAAAACACTTTGGGGGTGTAGTTGATGATACGTGGGCCGTGTTTCAAGCATTGAGTGATTGAAATTCGGATTTTAGGAGTTTCTTCAATTTTATTTTCATTTCTCCATTTCCTCTCCCCCAAACCCGTGTTTGAAGAAACCAAAAACCCATTTGGGTCAATCCTTGATTTCGGGACTTGTAGAGCTCCGATTGACGATCCGTTTCTTGCTACACGTTCGTGGCGGCGAGAGGAAGAGATCGCTAGTCGTGATTTTGGCTGGGTCGGAGCAGGCAGCTGTCCGTGGAAGAAGGAAGAGCTACGTTTTTGTGTCTAAGCCGGAAATCTCCAAAACTTCAAACCTCGATTCTGAGAGTTGTAGAGATCCGATTGGTGATCCGTTTCTTGCTATGAGTTCGTTGTGAAGAGAGGAAGAGATCGCACCCTGAGGTTCTGGATATTTCGGAGTATTTCTACTGTCGGTGAAAAGGAGGATAGCTACGTTTCTGGGTGTCTGAGAGTTTGGTCGATCGGGTTTCAGGAGTCGTTTTAGAGTCTCGTCTTCTCTTCCAGGTGAGGGCTTAGCGTTGTGTAGATAGTTTGGATGATGTGAGGAGTTCCAATTTTGACTTAGATGAACCCTAGGTGATGCATGAAAATGATGAGTGTAAAAGGGGTAAATTGTGTTGTGAATGTGCTTGGTTGTTTATGATTGCCGTGGTGGATTGTCGTTGCTGATTGTCGTGGTGTGGGTTTGGGTATGGACTGAAATGAATTGACGTAGAAATGAGGGATAGGGTGATGGGGAAATGTGTGCAAGTGCCTTGATGTTATAAATTGCCAGTTGTGGTTGCAGGAGAGTAGCCCTGCCAATGTGGGGTTGCTCTGAGTACGAGGAACAGGTGGGTGACCCCTAGACTCATGACATGGCTTCCCCTGTACTTGCAGGTGGGGGTGGCCGGTGAGCTAGCCGGTTACCTTGATTAAGTGTTGTGTTGAATGTGTTGATTGTGGATTTGAATGTGAGGTGTTGGAAAGTGATGTGGAAATTGTAGAAGTGATGGGATGTGATTTGTGGGAATTGTGAACTGAGGTGAAATTGTTGAATGTGAATGATAGAAACTGAAGGAGCCTGCACTGCCCCCTAAAACTGCACTATGGGTGCTAAGTGCCTCTTCGAGGGAAAGAGGTGCGGTCACGTCTTCAAGGGAAAGGCGTGATTTGTTTGGTTGAGTCAAGTTTACGATTCCTTCAAGGGAAAGGTTTCGTGGTATCCTTCAAGGGAGAGGATGCGTTTTGGACCTCTCCAGGGGAGAGAGGTGCGTCGGGCCGGCAGGGGTGGTGCGGGGTAAACTCCTTATTGGCGCCTAATAACTCACCTAGACAAGTTGAATGTGATTGTGGTGTGTTTGTGATTTGGGTGATTGGAGTGTGGTGATTATGTTGCTTGTGAAGTGAATTGATGCTTGTCCTATTTTATCCTACTGTACGAATTGTGCTTGAGAACAAGAACTGACCAACGTGATCACCTAGACTGTTTTTAGGGAATTAAAACACGAAAAGGGGTTAGGTTGGTTCCATTGTTGGATGTCTTGTGCGGAGTTGGAATCGCTCCATGGAATAGGCCAACGTGTAGGTAGGCCCGGTGGGTTCACTCAATTTCAATAGGAAATTGATCCCTTTCTCCCTTTCAGGATCCTGTGGCTAGTGAGAGTGGTGTGGGTGATCAGTGTTGAGGGCGGATTTTGAGAAGTTCTGGACTGAAGCTATGAGGTGAAGACTGGAGCCTTCTTGGAGTTGACCTGTTTCATATTTCAGTTGACTTTGAATATTTTGGGAGTTTTCTATGGATTTATGTAACTTCTGAGTGTGTGTTGGATTTTATGGTTTTTGTTGAGATGGGTTGTATACTGTTCCATTGTGGTTTTCACGGATTACTGGAGGCCTCTTTGTTGATTTAAATAAAGGTTTGGTTTTATTTACGTTTTAAATTGTTTTGTTTATTGGTAATACTCAAGAACGGTTCAACCATGGGTTTCACCGGGTTGATTTGGGACGGGTGTTACAAGTGGTATCAGAGCCTAGTTAGTTGCTGCTGTGTGGGTGAATGGTCTCTTCTTCTAGAGGAGTAATTAACCTCATAGGGAGAAGGGATGAAGCATCGGCACGAGACCAACTTTCTAGGGGTTTTTGCAACTGTTTTAATCGGAGGGGGGTTTTGAAAGAAAACTGTTTGAAAAGATTTGATTTAGGAGCGGTCAACTGAAATGTTTAATGTCCTCCTGTAGTGAGAACCAGTCGATAGGAAGTCCTTCCGTTGGTCACTCCGGACATGGAGTAATGGGGCGTCGGTTTCGACCATCGGATTTGAAGGGTTGGAACTTCAGTGAGTTTGCTGGGGAAGTGGCTGATCCGACTATGGCTGAAATGTGGATTAATGAGTGCAACTTCAAGTTCTTGAGGGCTGGATTTGAGGATGGGATGAGGTTGCAAGCCATGACCTTTCTGCTTAAGGGTCATGCCCTAGAGTGGTGGGAGTCCTTGCCAGAGAGTCAGGTGTATCCACCTGAGTTGGGGTTTGAGGAGTTTCTAGGGATGTTCTGTGATCAGTTTTGTCCGGATATATGGAGAGAGGCAAAGGCTAAGGAGTTCCTAGAGCTGGTACAGGGTGAGAGGACGGTTATGCAGTACTACATGGAGTTCACCAATCTCTCCCAGTGGTACGATGAGCAGGTTAACCGGGAACAGAAGTTGATTCGTCGGTTTAAAAGGGGACTGAGATGGGAGATTCAGGAGGGTGTCACATCTGGCGACATGGGAAGTTTGGTTACGGTGAAAGGGGCTGCCATGGAGAGGGAACACTTGGAGCTGGGGAAGAAAGAGGACCGGAAGAGGAAGGCGACAGCACCGCCTTCTCAGTCTGTGGCTCAGAGCCAGGCCGTTAAGTGACCTCAGTAGTCATACTCTGGGTTCAGGAGTGCTCAGTCGGCTCCGATGCGGGGAACGGTGACTTGTTTCACCTGTGGGAACCCAGGGCACAAGAGTGCAACCTGTAAGATGAGGAATGCTGGTTTGGCGCGATCGGGAGGGGCGTCCTCTGGATTTCCCATCTGTGGCACGTGTGGGAAACCTCATTTTGGCACGTGTCATCTGTTGAGGACTGCCTCAGTGACATGCTACACTTGCGGGCAGCGTGGGCACCGGAGCAATGTTTGCCCAACCAGGAGTGTGGCGCCAACCCAGTCTGTGGGATCGGTGCAAGGACCCAGAGCTCCATCAGGGGCGCATGGAGGTGGAGGAGGAGGCAGCTATGGTAGAGGGACCACGGGTGCCGGACGAGGAACGGGTGCTAATGCCATGCCTGTGGGAACTGGAGGAGATCAAGGGCGGCTGTATGCTCTCACCAGGGGTGCGGCAGAGAATGCTAACGACGTGGTAACCAGTATGATCTCTATCTCAGATCTTTCCGCTTACGCTTTGTTTGATTCGGGCTCGACCCATTCCTTTGTGTCTGAGAAATGTTTGAGTAGTTTGGGTGTTGTAGCTGGTAGCCTGGGCGTTAGTTGGGATGTCAGAACCCCTTTGGGGATTTCTGTTCGGGTAGATAGTGTGTGTAGGGGTTGTAAGGTGTTAGTGTGAGGTGTAGAGTTTCTGGCGGATTTGGTGGTGCTCCCTTTCAACGAATTCGACGTCATCCTAGGAATGGATTGGTTGGCTAAGCATAGGGCTTTGCTTGATTGTCGGAAGAAGGAGGTGTTGCTTCAGGTGGAAGGTGTTGGCCAGGTGGTGTTCAAGGGTGTTAGAAAGAGGGAGACAGCACCTATGGGATTAATTTCAGCAATGCAAGCTTTCTCTTTGGTTCGAGAGGGGTGTGAGGCTCTGTTGGTTCAGGTATCGATTGAGCAGAATGAGGAGTTGGAAAAGGTGCCGGTAGCTCGGGAGTTTGCTGATGTGTTTGAGGAATTACCTGGTGGACCGATTGAGCGTGAGGTGGAGTTCAGCATAGAGTTGGTTCCTGGAACTGCTCCTATCTCCATCCCACCCTATCGTATGGCACCAGCTGAATTGAAGGAGTTGAAGGAGCAATTGCAGGAGCTCTTGGATAAGGGGTTCATCCGCCCAAGTGTATCCCCGTGGGGAGCACCAGTGTTGTTTGTGAAGAAGAAGGACGGGTCGATGAGGATGTGCATTGATTATAGGCGGTTGAACAAGGCAACGATCAAGAATCGTTATCCACTTCCAAGGATAGATGATCTCTTTGATCAATTGCAAGGGGCTGAAGTGTTCTCGAAGATAGATTTGAGATCGGGTTATCACCAGTTGAAGGTGGAGGACGGGTCGGTGCCAATGACAGCCTTTAGGACGCGGTATGGGCACTACGAGTTCCTTGTGATGCCCTTCGGTCTCACTAATGCTCCGGCCGCGTTCATGGCTCTCATGAACAAGGTTTTTCATGAATACTTGGACAAGTTCGTGATAGTGTTCATCGATGATATTCTCATCTATTCCAAGAATGAGAAGGAGCATGAGGAGCATCTGAGGATTGTTTTCCATAAGTTGAGGGAGCAGCAACTTTTTGCCAAGTTCTCGAAGTGTGCCTTTTGGTTGGAAGAGGTGTTGTTTCTTGGACATGTGGTCTCTAAGAGAGGTGTGGAGGTTGACCCGAAGAAGATTGAAGCGGTGGTTAACTGGTCCCCACCTAGGGACGTGTCACAACTAAGGAGCTTCTTGGGTTTGGCTGGTTATTATCGAAGGTTTGTCGAGGGATTCTCCACTATAGCCTCCCCTCTACATAAGTTGTTGAGGAAGGAGTCAAAGTATGAGTGGAGTGAGGCGTGCCAGAAAAGCTTCAAGGAGTTGAAAAAGCGGTTGACTTCGGCTCCGGTGTTGACCTTGCCGGTGGAAGGTGGCGAGTATGTGGTATTTAGTGATGCTTCACTGTAAGGGTTGGGGTGTGTACTGATGCAGAATGGGAAGGTTGTTGCTTATGCCTCACGTCAGCTTAGAGTGCATGAGGTGAACTATCCGACCCACGACTTAGAGTTAGCTGCAGTGGTGTTCGCCTTGAAGTTGTGGAGGCATTATCTGTATGGAGAGACGTTTAAGATCATGACCGACCATAAGAGCCTTAAGCACCTTATGGATCAGAAGGAGTTGAAGGTAGGCAACGACGTTGGATTGAGCTCTTGAAGGACTATGACTGCACCATTGACTACCATCCCGGTAAGGCTAATGTGGTTGCAGATGCATTGAGTCGGAAAGAGTTAGTTGATCTTAGGGCGTTGAGAGTGGAAATGCAGATGGATGATGTGGGAAGTTTGCTTGCTAAGCTTAGTATCCGACCCATGCTGGATGATAGGATTGGTGAGGAGCAACTCAAGGATGCTACTTTAGTGGCTATTCGAGGGGAAGTTGAAAAGGGCTTGGATAATGGGTTTGAGGTAGTTGGCGGGTTGCTGAGGTGCAGGGGTCGAGTGTGTGTGCCGGAGATGGAGGAGTTGAGGAGGGGGATATTAGAGGAGGCTCACTCTTCGATGTATGCTATGCACCCCGGAATGACTAAGATGTACAATGACCTGAAGTTGAGTTTTTGGTGGCCGAGAATGAAGAAGGACGTGGCACGTTTTGTGGCGACTTGTCTGGTTTGTCAGAAGGCAAAGGCGGAGCATAGAGCTCCGGGAGGGTTACTCCAATCTCTACCAATTCCGGAGTGGAAGTTCGTGGACATCACCATGGACTTCGTGTCGGGTTTTCCGCCAACTAGAGAGGGTAAAGATGCCGTGTGGGTAATAGTCGATCGTTTGACAAAGGTTGCTCATTTCATACCCATTCGGTTTAAGCCAAATGTGGAGGAGTTGGCCAAGTTGTATATAGAGGAAATAGTAAGGTTGCATGGGGTTCCTCAGTCCATCGTCTCTGATCGTGATCCGAGTTTCACATCTCACTTTTGGGAGGGGCTGCATACGGCGTTGGGAACTAAGCTGAAATTCTCAATGGCGTATCACCCCCAGACTGATGGGCAATCGGAGATGACGATTCTAACTTTGGAGGAGTTATTGAGGAGTTGTGCGATGGAATTCCAAACTCCATGGACTGAATTGCTACCTTTGGTTGAGTTCGCCTACAATAACTCATATCATAGTAGTTTGAAGTCTGCTCCTTTTGAGGCTTTGTATGGGAGGAAGTGTAGGACATCATTGTGTTGGGATGAAGAAGGTGCGAGAGTGTTGTCGGGTCCTCAAGTTGTGCAAGAGATGGCTGATCGTATTAAGGTAATCAAGGATAGGTTGAGAGCGGCCCAGGATAGGCAAAAGGCGTATGCAGATGGTCGTACAAGAGAGCTGAGTTTTGATGTTGGGGAGAAGGTATTTTTGAAGGTGTCGCCATGGAAGGGGCTGATGCGTTTTGGTAGGAAAGGAAAGTTGGCACCTCGATACATCGGTCCTTACGAGATTATAGCTAAGTCGGGTCCGGTGGCGTATGTGCTGGCACTACCGAAGGAGTTGGAAAGGATGCACAACGTGTTTCATGTGAGTATGCTTAAGCAGTATCATGGAGACCCTGCATATGTGATTCAGCCGGAGGAAGTGGAGATCGAGCAAGATTTGACTTATGAGGAGAATCCGGTTGCTATAGTGGATAGGCAAGTTCGGGTTTTGAGGAATAAGCAGATTTCACAGCTCAAGGTGGTATGGAGGAACCACGAGAGTGAGTCGGCTACTTGGGAGACCGAGGAGGGTATGAGGCGGCGGTACCCGGAATTAGTGGAAGCTTATGCTTCAGGTATTTGCGTTCCTTGATGTGTGTCTGGTGGTTGCTTGTTGTGGTGAGGGTCTCGAGGGGTCTAGGGAGTGTTTGGTGATGGCCTTTTTGTGGGAGTTGGTGTAGGAAGGTTGGGTGGTTTGAAGGAGGGCTGTTAGATCGTCGTTAGGGATTTTGGGGGTTAATAGGATACTTGGATTGCGGTAATTTTGCTGTACTTTCCGAATCATGTTGCTAGGATGAGCTGAGGGATGATTTTGGGGACGAAATCCTTGAAGTTGTGAAGACTTGTAACATCCCCGCCCAACCAAACGGTTTGGAACTCGAGTTCGGGTGATTGAGGCATTGGAAACAGAGTTCTTGAGGTCCCATCGAAGTTCAGGATGTTCGAATTTGAGTTGGGTCGAGTTTAAAACACTTTGGGGGTGTAGTTGATGATACGTGGGCTGTGTTTCAAGCATTGAGTGATTGAAATTCGGATTTTAGGAGTTTCTTCAATTTTATTTTCATTTCTCCATTTCCTCTCCCCCAAACCCGTGTTTGAAGAAACCAAAAACCCATTTGGGTCAATCCTTGATTCCGGGAGTTGTAGAGCTCGATTGACGATCCGTTTCTTGCTACATGTTTGTGGTGGCGAGAGGAAGAGATCACTAGTTGTGATTCTGGCTGGGTCGGAGCAGGCAGCTGTCCGTGGAAGAAGGAAGAGCTACGTTTTTGTGTCTAAGCCGGAAATCTCCAAAACTTCAAACCTCGATTCTGAGAGTTGTAGAGACCTGATTGGTGATCCGTTTCTTGCTATGAGTTCGTTGTGAAGAGAGGAAGAGATCTCACCCTGAGGTTCTGGATATTTCTGAGTATTTCTACTGTCGGTGAAAAGGAGGATAGCTACGTTTCTGGGTGTCTGAGAGTTTGGTCGATCGGGTTTCGGGAGTCGTTTTAGAGTCTTGTCTTCTCTTCCAGGTGAGGGCTTAGCGTTGTGTAGATAGTTTGGATGATGTGAGGAGTTCCAATTTTGACTTAGATGAACCCTAGGTGATGCATGAAAATGATGAGTGTAAAAGGGGTAAATTGTGTTGTGAATGTGCTTGGTTGTTTATGATTGCCGTGGTGGATGTCGTTGCTGATTGTCGTGGTGTGGGTTTGGGTATGGACTAAATGAATTGATTAATGAATTGACGTAGAAATGAGGGATAGGGTGATGGGGAAATGTGTGCAAGTGCCTTGATGTTATAAATTGCCAGTTGTGGTTGCAGGAGAGTAGCCCTGCCAATGTGGGGTTGCTCTGAGTACGAGGAACAGGTGGGTGACCCCTAGACTCATGACATGGCTTCCCCTGTACTTGCAGGTGGGGGTGGCCAGTGAGCTAGCCGGTTACCTTGATTAAGTGTTGTGTTGAATGTGTTGATTGTGGATTTGAATGTGAGGTGTTGGAAAGTGATGTGGAAATTGTAGAAGTGATGGGATGTGATTTGTGGGAATTGTGAACTGAGGTGAAATTGTTGAATGTGAATGATAGAAACTGAAGGAGCCTGCACTGCCCCCTAAAACTGCACTATGGGTGCTAAGTGCCTCTTCGAGGGAAAGAGGTGCGGTCATGTCTTCAAGGGAAAGGCGTGATTTGTTTGGTTGAGTCAAGTTTACGATTCCTTCAAGGGAAAGGTTTCGTGGTATCCTTCAAGGGAGAGGATGCGTTTTGGACCTCTCCAGGGGAGAGAGGTGCGTCGGGCCGGCAGGGGTGGTGCGGGGTAAACTCCTTATTGGCGCCTAATAACTCACCTAGACAAGTTGAATGTGATTGTGGTGTGTTTGTGATTTGGGTGATTGGAGTGTGGTGATTATGTTGCTTGTGAAGTGAATTGATGCTTGTCCTATTTTATCCTACTGTATGAATTGTGCTTGAGAACAAGAACTGACCAACGTGATCACCTAGACTGTTTTTTGGGAATTAAAACACGGAAAGGGGTTAGGTTGGTTCCATTGTTGGATGTCTTGTGCGGAGTTGGAACCGCTCCATGGAATAGGCCAACGTGTAGGTAGGCCCGGTGGGTTCACTCAATTTCAATAGGAAATTAATCCCTTTCTCCCTTTCAGGATCCCGTGGCTAGTGAGAGTGGTGTGGGTGATCAGTGTTGAGGGCGGATTTCGAGAAGTTCTGGACTGAAGCTATGAGGTGAAGACTGGAGCCTTCTTGGAGTTGACCTGTTTCATATTTCAGTTGACTTTGAATATTTTGGGAGTTTTCTATGGATTTATGTAACTTCTGAGTGTGTGTTGGATTTTATGGTTTTTGTTGAGATGGGTTGTATACTGTTCCATTGTGGTTTTCACGGATTACTGGAGGCCTCTTTGTTGATTTAAATAAAGGTTTGGTTTTATTTACGTTTTAAATTGTTTTGTTTATTGGTAATACTCAAGAACGGTTCAACCATGGGTTTCACCGAGTTGATTCGGGACGGGTGTTACACACCCTTCGAGGTACGGCGTCCCAGCCAGCCTTTAATCCTCGACCACAGTCTATCCCGAAGGAAAGCAAACGTTTTCCTCTTATTAGCTCCTACCATGGCCGGGAGGCCGAGATAGTTATCTGTATCAAGCTCTTTTCTGACACCCAAGATCGCTCTAAATGCCTCTTCCAACAAAGGGTTAGTGTTTCTAGTAACCCACAAACCCGACTTCTCGAAGTTAATAAGCTGTCCTGAAGCCTCGGCGTATGTGATGAAGATACTCTTCAGAACAATGATCTCCGGGACCGTGGCACGACAAAAGAACAGGCTATCATCCGCGAAAAGCAGGTGTGAAACTCGCGGTGCTCCCCGACATATATTAACTCCACGCAGCCTCCCTTGGCCAATCTCATGTCGGACCAATGCAGACAGACCTTCCGCACATAGTATAAAGAGGAACGAATATAGCGAACACCCTTGACGAAGACCCCGACCTGGTTTGAATTTTTCTGTAAGGGTACCGTTAATGTTTACCGCATACTCGACGGATTTAACACAGGTCATCATGAGTCTCACCCAACTCGAGTGAAAACCCACTGTCTCCAAAACCTTCTCCAGATACTTCCACTCGACCCTATCGTACGCCTTCGATATATCAATCTTAAGCGCCAGATCTCCAACCTTTGGGTTCGGTCGCCGCTTCATGCTGTGTAACGCCTCAAAGGCGATCATCACATTATCAATGATTGATCGCCCTTTAAGAAAGGCTGATTGCTCCAACTCAATCAAGCTTGGAATCACTCCTCTAAGTCTATTCGCCAGGACCTTAGCAATTACCCGATATAGAACATTGCACAGCGAAATAGGGCGGAGGTCTTTCATCGTACCTGGGGTTTCGACTTTCGGTAGGAGGATGATGGTCGTGTTATTTATTTCAGCCGGCAACGCCCCAGCTTTCAACCATCCAATGCAAGCTCTAGTTATCTCATCTCCGATCAAAGGCCAGTAATGTTGATAGAACCTGGGACTTAGACCGTCCGGCCCCGGGGCCTTGTTTTTCCCCATGCTGAAGATCGTCCTTCGTATCTCCTCGGCTGTGAATTCGGATTGGAGGGTTTGGTTGCTATCGTCCGACAGCTTGCAATCCATCACCGCTATCACCGGTTCAGCTCGACAATCACCTGCCGCAAAAAGTGAAATAAAATAATCATTAGCAAGCCTACCCAACTCGGCATTACCTTCCACCTCCTGCCCTGCATCATCCCTTAGCTTTTTAAGTTCCTTTCTCTTCTTCCTTGCCGTAGCCGTAGCATGGAAATAGTGTGTGTTTCTGTCCACCCATCCCGAAGCCAGTCGTGCTTTGCCCGTTGCTTCCAATACCTCTCCTCCATCTCAAGGTTATCCGCAACTTCATTCCGGCAAAGCTCGTAGGCCTCCACCGCCTCCGCTGAATTGTTATTTCGAAGAGAGGTGAGGCGTTCTTTCCCTTCTTTAATTTTTGATCGGAACCTGCTCCTATAATTCAATCCCCATGCATGCAGCTCACGTGCGCAACATGACAGCTTACGCAAGATATCCATCGCCCCAAGTCTCCTCCAGATTTCCTCGACGACCCCTTTGAACTCGGGCTCCACTAACCAGGCATTCGCGAATCAGAACGGTCGCATTGGGAGCTGAGTCCTAGCTCCAATAGTATCGAGTAAGATCAGGGAGTGGTCCGATATAGGGGCGACGAGGTTTTTAAGCCTGGCGTTCGAAATTTATCACGCCACTTGCACGTCACCATTGCTCTGTCTAACCTTTCCTCCACTGCCTCCGGAGTTCCTCTACCCCTTGACCACGTGAACTTGTACCCCTCCAGTTCTAGGTCACTGAGTCCGCATTCAACAACTGCTTCTCTGAAGCCCCGTAACAACCAACTCGGGTGTTCATGTCTCCCGGATTTTTCATCGTTGCTCAATAGGTCGTTAAAGTCTCCCATACAAAGCCAAGCATCCTCCGAGTCACCTGCCAACCCTCTCAACATTGCCCAAGACCGATTTCTCATAGCTCTATCTGGGAATCCATAATATGCTGTCAATCTGGACGTAATATTTCTCTCATCTGTGACCTCCAAGTTGACAAAATTACTCGAATACGAAATCAAACGTGCGTTTATTTCATTTTTCCAAAGAACACAAATACCACCGCTACAACCAACCGCAGCCACCGTAAAACAGTTATCAAACTTCAAATGGCATCTAACCTCCTCCATTCGACTCCTACTAGCCAAAGTTTCAAAAAGTAAAATAACACTAGGCCTGTGATCCCGCACCAGATCACTTAACACACGAACTGCCCGGGACTGACCCATTCCCCGACAGTTCCAACTGAGCACTAACATTTGTCCTGGCAAAACCTACCCTGCAGGTTTGCCATTGCCAGGTTTTCACGGTGTGTCTGGATACCTTTCTGTAGCTTACTCGGACTCTCGTTGCTTGCCTTAGGGTTTACTGCCACTTCCTCCTCCCCCCTCCTGCGGCGTTTCTTCTCGTCTCCCAGTGTAAGCTCTTCCTCTTCCATGTATTCAGGTTCGGAAGAATTAGAAATTGCTTTTCTTTTGTCAGCAACAGTAGCTGCATAGTTCCCCATCAAGGCGATCAGGTTTTGCGGCATCGAGGGTTTGCTGACCACTGAGCTTGAATCTCCTTTCAATTTTTCCTCTTCCTCCTTAGGTTCATCGATCAACCAGCCTTCTCCACCGAACGAGGAGTGCTTTTTCAATGGAGCTCGAATAGAAGCATCCCAGTTCCGTGGAGGTTCAACATCGGGGTTCTGAAACCGGATCTCACAGAGGCGGTCCAGATGACCTATGCGGCCGCATATGTAACATAATGTTGGCAGTCTCTCATATTGAAACCTGCTGAGGATCCACTGTTGGCCGGGGCTACGCACCTTCTTGCCCTTCTTCAGAGGCCGAGTGACATCGATGATGACCCTTATACGCATATAGGAGCGAGCGAAGTTCACTGGGGTCTTTGTATCATAGGTCACGAAAGCTCCAATATAATCGCCGATTGCTTTACCGACTGCTTCAGAGAAAAGGCCCGGTGCTAGGTCAAGAATCCTTACCCAGAATGCCGTGCAGTTGAGAGGCACGATAGTAGGATCTTCACCCTCTTTCAACTCGTGAAGGACGAGGAGATGGTCGTCGAAGGTCCAGGGTCCGTTGTCCAGCACCCATCTCAGATCAATCTTGCTGTAAAACCTGAAGAGGATCAATCGGTTTCCCAGGTCCTCGATTGATATACCTCTG
The DNA here is from genome assembly GCA_034768395.1 of Linum lewisii. Classification (NCBI taxonomy): domain Eukaryota; kingdom Viridiplantae; phylum Streptophyta; class Magnoliopsida; order Malpighiales; family Linaceae; genus Linum; species Linum lewisii. Next base: position 21,999,313 of record CM068299.1, on the reverse strand, counting down.
CCGGGCTGCCAAATCACCGCCATCCGATTCTTCATCACATTGAAGTTGAACCTCTTTTTGGTTATGAACGTGCCAACTGCACATAAGGGGTACGCAGCTACCGGGTTTGTCAGCGCCGGAATTCCAAGCTCCAAGATGTCATCATCTTCCTCTTCCAGTTGCAGCGCCTGTAGGTCTCCTTCCATGGTGCCCTGACGATGATTTGCCATGGTTACAATGCTCTGGGAGTTTGGATCGTAACGTCACAAAGATGCCGCTGTTTATCGAAAAACCCTAACTCGCAGGGAAAACCCTAATGCTAGGGAAAAAACCTCTCAAAAAAAAACCATTTTTCTTACACATTCATTTATTTGATATGTAACCAAGTCTTAAACAAGCTTTATTATTTTTTGAAATATCTTTGATTAATAGGAATAAGATCAAGATTTTAAAAATAAACTATTAATTAATCAATCATCTCTCACATTTGATCAATAATAACTTAATTATTATGATTTATAATTTAATTATATTTAACTTATAGAATTATTATTGTTTACATGTAATATTTAGAGATAAAGATATGTTTTTTAAATGAATTAAATATATGTTTTTACAGTTTTACTATGACTTTAAACAACCATATATTTGAAGTAATGTAATATAACTACACAAATTGACTAGGTTGAAGAAAATAATTTAAAAGCTTCTCAATTAAATAATTTTTTAATCTTAACATATGAGTATGATTGATAGAAATATTATAGTTTAGTAATTATCGTACATATAGTAATAAACCAGGTTGAAAAAAGTAATTTGAATTGGTTCAAATTATTCATATTTTTATTTTTAAAAAAATGAAATTGTTTGAAGTCTTTGAAGAATATTAACGTAAATATCATATTCATACCTATAGTGATAAACCGGGTTGACGGAAGTAATTCGAATTAGTTCAATTTATTCATGTTTTTATTAAGAATATTAAAAAATTATAAAAAAATTAGAAGTCTTTAAAGATTTTTAAGCTAAATCTATACTGTAAGGATTTTAAAAAGAAGGTACCTAAATCCAAGATTCTCCTTAATTGTAGGCTTTTATCCAATTAAAATTTTCTATATTTTTTATTAATTATTTAACAGTAAAAATTTAATAATCAACATACTTATAGTGATAAACCGGGTTGAAGGAAGTAATTTAAAGACATCTAGATCATATAATTTATTTATTTTTTATATATTAGTAGAACTGATAAAAATATGATGATTTAGTAATCATCATACGTATAGTTATAAACCGGGTTGAAGGAAGTATTTTAAAGATGTCACAATCATATAATTTATTTAATTTTAAGATATTAGTAAAATTGATAAACCGTGTTGACATAAATAATTGAAAAGGTACAAACTTCCAATAATTCATATTTATTAACAACTATTTAAAAAATTATGTAATCAATTTATCGTTGCTTCACTTATATTAACACACATATTAAGTCATTACGATTATAGAACTTTAAGAACATAAAATAATCACTTGACCCGGCCAAAAAACTAGTTTTAATTAAAAAAATTACATAAACGTAAATCATTTTGGAAAGAAGCCCAAAGAAGGAAAGAGAGAGATCAACATGCAAAATGTGGATCTCACCAATATGCTCAATCAAGCAAATCATCTTGCGATCAATTAGCAACGGCTATGAATCGCTGATCCAAAGCTACAACGATTCCATATTGTTCTTAATATTTCGTAGAGTTGTATGTTGAAAGCAGCGTTTGGATTCTGTAATCGGGGAGATATAGATAGGCAAATTGTTGTGTAGTTGATAGAATTGATCTGAGTTCCTGTTCTACAGTTGGGAACTAGGTAGATAGAACAATTAGACTTAAGGTAGAAGTCTGGGTGTACTCCGTCAATTCGTCGCTCGTGTGATTCGTGGATTCGAATCACAACTCTCAATGATTCATTCTTTGGGATGTGGAGTAGGACACATCGACCAAACCCACTTTTTTTTTTTTAATATTCATTTAATATTTTCCTTTTCAGATTTGGTCACTCCATTTTCCAATTATGCAACTTGGTCACTTAGATTTATTAGGTCATCCTTTTGGTCACTTAAATTTATTAGGTCATCTTTTTTTGGTGCTTTTACATTTATTAGGTCATTTTTGGTCACGATGGCGGCGACGGTCACGATGGCGGCGACGGTGGCGATGACGGCAGTGGCGACGGTGGCGATGACGGGGGCGGCGATGGCAGCGCCGACGGAGAAGAGGAGAAGAAGAGGAAGAAAAGGAAGAAGAAGAAGGTGGATCTGGAGATCTGGAAAAGGAAGAGAAGAGGAGTAAAAGAGGAAGAGGGAAGAGGAAGAAGAGGTGGATCTGGATATTTGGAGAAGATGTGGATCGGGATATTTGGAGAAGGAGTAGAGGAAGAGGAAGAAGAAGCTTGCTGAAGAGAAGGGAGAAGAAAAAGAAGAGAAGAGGAGAAGAAGAGGAAGAGGGAAGAACAAACTTGCTGAAGAGAAGGGAGAAGAAAAAAAAGAGAAGAGGAGAAGAAGAGGAAGAGGGAAGAAGAAGAAGTTGGGAGAGTTTCAGGAGAGAGGTTTAAATAGGTCCGGAATTTAGCGTCGGTCGATGACCGACGCTAAATCATGTCGGCAAGCGACGCTAAATCTGGTTTTGGGCAAGGGCTCCGTTTCTGACCCAAAACCAGATTTAGCGTCGGTCGATGAGCGACGCTAAATCATGTCGGCAAGCGACGCTAAATCTGGAAGGGCTCCGTTTCTGACCCAAAACCGGATTTAGCGTCGGTTTTTTGTAGAATTTAGCGTCGGTCGATGACCGACCGACGCTAAACTCCGGTCAAACGCGAGTCAATGCTTTAGCGTCGGTCATTTCAGCGACCGACGCTAAAGTCTTTCGTTGTAAGCGACGCTAAACCTCTCTTTTTTTGTAGTGTCTCACTTGCTTATCGCGATTGCGATTAGTGACTGCTTGGTTCATTTGCAATCAAACGACAATTGGGGTTTCATTGCGCTACAGAAAGAAACAAACTAAGTAGTTTTTCGATTGAGAAGGTTATAACATGAACATACAAAATTTATACACTTTGTATGTGTTTTATGCAGTATGTACAAAATATATACAACTTATATATTTTTCTGTTTCTTTAGTCATGAATTCAAGTCAAGAAGGAGATGCCTTTTAGCTGACGGATTCTCACAGAATAGACCACCAATGTTTGAAGGAATGAATTATAGCTATTGGAAGAACAGAATGGAGTTGTTCTTCAAAACGATCAATCCAAGGCTGTGGAGAATAGTGATCATGGGTCCAATTGATGTCAAGCTCGATGAGGAAAAATGGGATGATGAAGACATCAAAAAGTTAAAATTAAATTCACAAGCAATGAACATTATGTATTGTGCATTAGGGCACGGGGAATTTAATAGAGTGTCTAGCTGTAAATCTGCTAAAGAAATATGAGATAAACTACAAGTCATGTATGAAGGAACTTCTTTAGTTAAAACCACTAAGATAAATATGCTCAAACATGAATTTGAGATGTTTAAGATGAATGAAAATGAATCCATTGCTTCAATGTTCAACGGGTTTCAAAGTATAGTTAATAGGCTTGATGGTCTCGGTAGAAACTATGATAATGAAAATTTGATTAGGAAGATATTATGGTCCTTACCTAAGCCTTGGAGGCAAAAAATACTGCTATAGAAGAGTGAAAAGATCTTGCTATCGTTAACATTGATGATTTAATAGGGTCTTTAATCAATCATGAAGAAATAATTAAAAGAGAAGAAACCTCAGACGATTTTAAGAACAAGTCAATTGCTTTAAAATAAGAAGTTGACTCATTTGATGATTATGACCACTCTGAACTTGCTCTCTTAAGTAAGCATGTTAGTAAATTGTTGAGGTTCCGTAGAGATAACAGAAAAATTGGATTTCAAGGTAGAAATAAAGAAGTTGAGTATGACAGAAGCTATGAACCAAAAATAAAAGTCATAGTAAGTTTACAAATAGAGTCAAAAGAGATCAAACAAATTCTGGTAGTAGTAGCCATCTAGGTTGTTTTAAGTGTGGTAAACAAGGTCATGTTAAAGCTGAATGTCCACAACTCAAAAGAGAGAAGGTCTATGCAAGCAACATGGAGTTGTAGTGAAGATGACTCTAATGATAGTGACAAAGAACAACATGAAGAAAAAGCATACATGGCTGTCACAAATGACAAACATCATGACATCATTCCTCATACAGATCAGGTAATTGCTTCAAGCTGCTTTAGTAATACTGAAAGTGACCAAAGGATCGTCCTAAACATCTTCAAGATTTTTGGAGCCTTATCTTGAGTGGAAAGCCGGCGAACGCTTTTTTTTTTCCTCCTGTTCCTATAAGTGGTAGTACGACGTTGGGGTTTTATTCTTTGCCGAAAGGGGTCTCCGGAGCCTCAAAGGTTTTTTCTTTAAACTTCCTTTTTACCAAAAGCGATGATTCACTTGTCCCCTTGTCCATAGGGACCTCGTGAAGGTAAGGCTGTGATTCTTGCTCAAAAAAAAGACCGAACGCGTTCGAGTTATTGGCTCGTCCAACCCGGCAGCATTCATCTATAGGAATAAGTCCCGGTCGAGAACGAAGCATCGGTGAAATAAATCTATTCTCCAATATCTCATTTCTGTGCCCGCACCCATTTCTTGGGGAGAGTCTCCCAACTATATTTAAAAATGAATTGGTTATCCTCATTACTCTTCTGTTACCAAGCCACATCCAAGATAATGACGAGTTAGAACCAATTAGTCATGAAATCAGTCTTTAATTTCAAATTGTTAAGAAAAAAAATACTCTTTACTAAACAAAGAACTTAGCAAGATTGTTGATGAAAAATAAGTTATTGAAATAGAGTGTAAGAGACTATATGATTTGAATATACAAGTGCCTAAGGATCTAGATGATATGAATGAATGCAAACTTATTCAAACTTCTAAAATTAGAAACTTGGTTGTTGATAATTGGAGATTTCGTGAACAACTTAAAAGGGGTGTTTAACTATAGGAATGGACCTAGATATCAAGCTAGAAATATAGTGCATCCTAATAGACAACATCTATGTTATAACTGTCACAAGTTTAGACATATTAGTAGATTTTGTTTTGTTGTGAAAAAGGCATCCAAGAAAATCTAGATGTCAAAAACCAAGTAATCTTACTGTTTGCAAGTATGCTATCCAGTGAAACACAAAACCAATGAATGGATTCTTGACAGCGGTTGCTTGCATCATATGGCGAGTAACAAAAGTCTGTTTTTAAATTTAACTATCTACAATAAAGGTTTAGTTTCCTTACGAGATAATAGCACTTGCAATATCATAGGGTATGGAAGTATTGGAAATGAAGGAAATACTTTTCTAAACAAAGTCATGTTAGTTGAAGGTTTAAGCATAATCTTATCTCGATTAGTCAACTCTGTGATAAATCAAATAGGATTATCTTTGAAAACTTTATTTGCAATGTGGAAAGGATAAGTGATTATAAAATTATCTTCTCTGGGTGCAGAAAAGGAAGTATATATATTGTTAATTTTCTAAATGTTTCAAATTCCTCATAATTATTTTTACATTTAGTTAAAGGAAATGACCAGTTCTTATGGCATAGAAAGCTAGGACATATTAGCATTAGTGTCTTAAGCAAGCTAAGTAAGAAAATGCTTGTTAAGGGTTTACCTAAACTTGATTCTAGCAAAGAATTCTTTTGTGATGCTTGTGTTAAAGGAAAACAAAGCAGATCTTCTTTTAAATCTAAACTTGTTATTTCATCCTCAAAATCTCTTGAATTAATTCATATGAATTTGTTTGAACCGTCAAATATCATGACTCTAGGTGGAGAGCACTACTGCTTTGTTATGGTTGATGACTATTCAAGGTTTTGTTGGCTTTTCCTGTTAAGTTCAAAGGATGAAACTTTAGGTAAATTTAAAGCCTTTACTAAGAAGATTCAAAATGAGCTCAACACTAAAATTGGTACAATTAGAAGTGATAACGATGGTGAGTTTACAAGTGATGAGTTTGGAGTCTTCTGTGATAGTCTTGATATATCTCATACCTTTTTTGCTCCTAAAACTCCACAACAGAATGGAGTTGTAGAAAGGAAAAATCGTACCTTAATTGAAATTGCCAGAACTCTTCTAAATGATTACTGTTTACCTAAAACTTTATGGGGACAAGCTGTCAGTACAACATGCTATGTTACAAACAGAGCCCTTATTAGGTCAGGTTTGAAAAAAAATCCTTGTGAAATTCTAAAAGGCATGAACTATGTAAACTCATACAAGTTGTCAACATGATGTAGTTCAGAACTGTTTAATCCGATTGAACTCTCTCCAAGATGAAATTCATCATCTTCTTCAAGTTCTTGTAGCTTAGCATCTAAACACATAGACTCATCAAATACAACATTCGTATACTCTTCTATCTTAAATGACCTTTTATTATTGACTCGATAATCCTTATTGTTTAGAGAGTAACCATGAAAGAGTCCTTCATCTGATTTACCATCAAACTTACCAAGATGATCTTTGGTGCACAATATATATTATGTACAAAATGTAATTTCAAAATGCCTATGATTCCTGGTGTTATCATAAACCCTAGGTACTTGTTATGCTCTCATCAATGGCTAGTAATGAAATGCACAAAGCTTTAGGAATTAGGAGGATATAATAGAGAAGAGAGTTAATAAACACTCCATCGTTGTTATCGTCCACGCCTCCCAAATCCCAATACTGCTAATTCATGAATTAAAACAATAATCATAATTTGAAAACCAAGCAAATCACTCCCCCATTGGACCTAGCTAATCTTGTATAGATCAACTGATCTCTCCTCCCAAAACTCTGAAGCATGCACAAAACTACAAAACACTCAATTAAAATCTTGAAAACCACTCGAATCTCTCTCCTCCATAATACCCTACTACTAATCACCACCTTTGATCTATATTACAAAAATTTATTGTTATGTGTCACTATATATTTTTTCTCATCTCCTACCGAGATGTCAAAGATCATCAATGAGTCTAACTACTCTTTTTTTAATGAATAATTAGGGGTTATTTCATAAAAAAACCAAGGAAGGTCCAAGGCAAAACAACCACGAAGGAAAACATACAAGACCAAAGACAAGTCAAATCTTAAAAGCAAAGAACGATTGAACTCGGAAGCGAAACTCCCTCAAGAGAGGTGATCTCACTATCCTGATCCAATCAGACTTGCTTAACAAAGAAGCTAAGAGAGCTTAAAGAAAAACACTATCCCTCATAGAAATTTCATGCTGATGACCAACATAGAAGGCAATTAAATCAATTGAAATCTTGGCACATAAGGCAGTATGCTCAATCTTCGCGTAGTGAAAACGTCCCTGCATCATCCCCTCTAGACTTCACTCATAACATCACACCAGTAGAGGCATTTCATCTTCTTCTCGATAGTATTTCCTTGCCAGCTATTAGTAACTAACTGAAGGAGCCCATCCTAGTCACGAGGGAACAACATCTGAGGGAAGATCCTGTGCAAACATCGTCGAACATAACAACAGCCAACAAACATGTGATACCTATCTTCTGGGAAAACCCCACACATAGGGAAAATATTTACTACATCAACATTCCATCTAGCAACCTTATCCAAGTAGAGATCCGGTTCTGGACAATCAACCAAGTAATGATGCCCCCCCCCCCCACCCAAATTATTAAGAACCAGCTCACCTGAGGGAATCTGGGTCGAATGCCCTCCCAGACGTGCTTTGCTCTAAACCTTGTCATATATACCCCATTCCAGAGGGTATCACCATCATCATCCCAAGTAACAACATGACGTGCAACATCTCTGAGCTTCAACACTTTCCTCCAATGCCAAGAGGCAACTGCACTCTTATGACTCTAGAAATCACCATTCTTCAATCAGCTCGTGAAAGTTTCCTTACAGAAATAGGCATTCCAAGGTATCTTAAAGGCAGTGTCCCCTCTCTAAACCCAGCAATTCTCACCATCTTTGCCCTCACACCAGTACCAACACCTGTTGTGTACATGTCACTTTTGTTAGGATTAAATTGCAAACCAGACATCGCATGGAAACGATCAAGGATGACTCTGATGTGATTAATAGCCTCCACACTTCCTTTACTAAAGACCAATAGGTCATAAGGAAAAAATGTGAGTAAGCCTCAATATCTTGCACTGAGGGTGATAATGAAACAAGGAATTAGCAGTAGCATCATCAAAAAGATAGTCCAAAACTTGCATGGCCAAAACAAAGAGGTAAGTGGAGATTGGATCCCCTTGCCTCAACCCTCTCTTTCCTGGGAAGTAACCATAAAGAGAGCCATTGAAGTTGACTGAGTATAATGATGATTATACTCAGTCAACTTGAATAATAGACATATTATGGGGTTTTAATGACTAGAAATAAATTATAAGTTGGTAATATGATTTTTTAAGTTGAATAGATATTTTATGAGTATAATAAATAACTGATAGATTTATTTAAGTTTATTAATCTTCATAATTGGATTAAATAAATTCTTTCTTCCATCTCGAATTAGACAACTAGGACATGTTTCAATAAAATACTTCCACGGAGCATAATGAAACCTAATAATGATTTCTCCTTCCCCATCTCGTTATAAGCATAATAGATTATGATTAATGCGATATTTCTTTAAGGAATTGATCCCTGTAGATGGGTACTCTCAAAGATACCTATACCAGCTAGGATTATATTTCTCGGGGTTCCTCGTTTTAGCTTAGTCGTGATGAGGGAAATGCTCAGGGGGTGAGGTGTAGGTTCCTCAAGGGTCACACTCAACGTCACAAACAAACATTCAAACTTGTGCTTCATTTTTTTGTTCTCAATTGTGGCATGACTGGAAAACCAAAAAAAAACAACTCTAAAGCAACAAAAATGGACCACAAGGGTCTCAAGAGGGTATTTAGGATAAATTAATACCATTACACACAAAACCACTTAGAAACATCATGTATACACACAAACCACATGAGAAATGTCTCAAATATGGGATATTAAATGATGTGATTATCGAGTCATCAGGAATCAAACCTATAAGGAAATATGTTGGAGAATAGAATTGAACTATTAATAAAGTTGTTTCCCTCTTTCTCCTCTCTTAGAAAATTACGTTTGGCCAATAATATACTTCTAGAAGATAATATAATTATCACAGTAAAGATCGTAGTAAATGAATCCTTTCACCATACTTCATATTTATTTGTGAAGTGGCATTCCTAAGTCATCGAACCGTCGCCTTGGACTTCTCCACCTTTGTTGGAATTTTAGTATAATAATTTCTCTCGTCTTTTGGTTCATAAAGACGTTCAATCTTCTAACCAGAATCCAAAGTTTATTTGAGTCTCACCCATTTATTTTAAACGTGGGTGGGTTTAAGGGTGTAAAATATTTACGTCGCATTTAAGATTATGTCATGTTTTCCCCTAATTATTTCATGTGCTTAATTGTCCTTATCATGCTATTATTGTTATGTTTCATAGATGGCATGACTCTTAGACTATGACCGGGTAAGATTATGTTAATGTTAGATCTTGAGTTAGTAAGAGAGAATTACACCTCACCTAGATAACTAATATCTAGTTTAATACCATGTGTCTCACTAGATAGACCACTGCTCCCACCTTACTCTCTCATGTTATTGGGTCGCAATATGCATCTCACTATCTGCTATAATGGATATGTGTTACTCGACTCCCATGACTTACGATTGAATTTATGATTTGGCATTTATGCCCTAACGATTTACGATTGAATTATGATTGGGCATTTTGTCTCATGAATATGTACTCCCAGACACTTATGTCATGTTATGTTTATGATTGGGTGGTAGGGCTAGTTATTTGAGTCACGGGGCTACTTAAAAGATTATTAGAAAGTTTACAATTGAGATCTTGTTATGTCATGGTATGTTTCTTGGATAAGATCTGGACTAGTAAGATAATAAGAACTCATGATGATGTCTATGATTTTGATTAGCTATGCTTCAATAGTCATTTTGGTTATGTGTTTGTTATGAGAAATGTATTTCTCTAATACGATATTTAATTCAATGATGTTATAAGAATCATGATTACTGCTATATCACTAATATGTATTTGGATTTTAAGTATTTGAGTTTTCTTCCTTTTTCTCCTATATCTCGTTTTGAGCACGAAAGAATGACCCTAAGACATCCACCATGTTTCCTAGAAGATTAGAGGCCAAGTTGTTGTCGACTTGTTGTAGGCCTTGAAGTTAGTAGCGGATTCCGCTACGTGGAGTTATTACCGATTGCAAAAACTTGGACTTGAGACTTATGATTTGAGATTTTATGTAAACATGATTTTTATTCAAGTGTTTGCCCACGCGTTTTGGCTATCTTTAAGTTCATTTAGTTATTTATGTTTTAAGCCATATATGGATTATGTATTTATCTATGTCAAGGGTCCGTCTCGAGACAATTTGGTATTTTTATAACTTTCAAAAGTTAGGGTGTTACAAACATCATGATCTCATGTTGAATTACGTCTAATCGAATTACCGCTTTTAGGTAATCAAAAGTGAAATCATTTCTTCTTGGGACTTGGACCTTCAGCTTTGGATTTTCACCAACTATTTGACAAGGTGGGTTGGTTTAAGGGGGTAATATCTTATTATTACAACATTTAATTTCATGTTTATGCTATTATGATCTGTTAATTATTAATTATTAAATGATTATGATAGATTCAAACCTCACTTAGATAATTGATAGGTTGATTGATAATATGTAGCTGTCTAGTTAGCCCCCGCCCCCGCCCCTACGACTACGACTATTATTACGATTACGACTATGATTTAACAGTTTGGCTAATTAGTTGAGTTAGGAGACCTACTAAAAGATGTTAGATGAATTTCAAGCGATAAGTTGTTATAATAGGTTTATGATTCAATGATAAAGTAATATTAAATAACACATATGACTTAATAATATATAGAAACTTGATTTAAAACTACTCAATTATATCAATTGTTAGCTCTAAGTCTTTTGGATTTCCTTCTATCTCATCTTTTGAGTATGAGCACAAAAGGTTGACCTTGAACCACATACTAGGTCATACAAGAGATATTGGAGAGGAGACGATGACTTGAAGTGCATCTTTTGCAAGACATGTCACAACACTTGAATGAGTGGTTAAGCAAGGACGTGGAGTATTTTTGCATTCTTTTATGGAGTTTGGGTTTGGGATAGTTTTTACGATTTATGTTGGACTTCGTTTCTATTTCATTTTGTCAACGTGTTAGAGCCAAGTTATAATGTTTATTCAGTTATTTTAGTTTCGAACCATTTATGTATTTTATATTATTTTTTATCAAGCGTTTATCTAGGGGCAATTTAGTTATTTTTTGTTTTAAAAATGAGGGTGTTAAAACATGCAAGCCTATACTTTTTCTACGCAAATACTCCCATTATATTCATACCTCTATCACCCTTGATACTCGAAGGGGGGTCAATTTTTGAGTAATAAACAAATAAACGTGAAAATTCAAGTTGAGCAAGCTCAACACCACATACATAAATGTAAAGAGTTAAGGGCAAGTGAATTACACATGATGTATTTTAACGTGGTTCGATTGCGATGTGCAGATCTACGTCCACGTCCGAGATATCGCTCGGGAGATGATGTTATTAAAGTAACCGAGACCAACCGAAATCTAGACCAAAGTACGATTGAGACCTCGAAGGTACAATCCAACCTTCCTAGGTAGATCTTACCTAGACCCGCTTAGTAGACACCAACGAAGCGTAACCTCTAACTCCGGAGAAACTCGTACCAATATCCGGTACGATCCTCAAAGTGTATCTGTGATTGGTTTGAGTTCTAGATTAATTCCGGGTCATTTCTTGGGGCTCCATTGCGTCCCGAACATGTCTGATGGATACATATCTGACGGCAAAAACCTCCAAGAGACACTAGAAAACACATCAAATAGACCCAAAATGGGCCAAAGTAACCAATTCGGTAGGAAATAGCGTTGATGAATGAAAACCCACTAAACTACCCCTAGAACAGTGTTACAAGCAACGAAATGTCGCTTAAATGAGACTGATAATCACAATAATTCTAGTGTCATCAAATTACCCCACACTTAAGCTTTTGCTTGTCCTCAAGCAAATTAAATCAGAATGCACTCAAGTTCACAAATGGGAAGATTGATTAAATTGAGATTCAAGTCTTAACAATGAATTTTAAACTGATACACTTAGAACAATTAACATAAACATGCATACACATAAGCCAAACAACCCGTCTCACTAATTCTCTGCACACAATCAAGTAGCAATCACCAATCCTGCATAATGCCGACCGAACCGACTAGACTTCCTCACACAGAAAATATTTAGTAAAGGGGGGGACTCTCACACTCTGTGTTTAGGGACATGTTTATACTCTCAATCACTTTCTCGACCGAATTACATCATAGGTTTGCATTTCGACCACAATCTCCACCACGGTTACAACACGAGAAACTAGTCAAAAGGACTTTGCAAGGGACTTTAACGATCCTATACTACAAGGGCTTATCATGAATAAATGAAGGGATGTATGATGATGATGGGTTTGGTGCGGTGTAGCAATTGACTAACCTCCCTCGAATGAGGATCTATGGATTCCTTTCGTCTAACCAGACACGAGGTGGAATAATATATGCTCATCCTATGATACCCTCAAGCAACCTAGCACTATTTTTTTTAAAATTTTTCTTTCTTTCTACATTTGCTTATTGCTTTTGTTCTTCCTTATGTAGGGAGAATAACGTTTTGAAACTTATAACTACTACTTTTTTTAGGTATATAACAACTACTTAACTTGTAACTTTTTCAAACTTTTTTTTTTGTATTTTTGTATTTTTGTATTTTTGTATTTTTTCTTTTAGTGCTAAATTTTTTTAGTTGTTAGAGGGGTTTACACGTCTGGACATACTAGCTAAGACCACCGGTTTACTGGGTATAGGAAAATCACCACAGACCAACTTCCGGTCAGCTAATCTCTAACTACTACCACATGGGATCAACGGGGTGAACAAAAACATGGGAACTGTTGTAATGTAATATCGAACTGAAAGAACAGGCCAAGCAAAAGTGTTTACACCTAGAGGGATAAATGTGGGGATAGCTTCTAGTTTAAGTAGAAATTCTAGGTGCCTCTATCATCCTAGTACCCGTGTTATCGTGTGGTCACAAATAGGTCTCATCCAAATTCTAACTCATTGAAAGTACAATAAAGCCACTCAAAAGGAATAAGAGTTGCTAGTTATGTGCAACGGATCAAAAGCTCACAATTGGCTGCTAGTCGGACTCGATCATTTTCGTGCAATTCAAAGTGACACTACAAGCATGATTCTAATTTTTGTTCTGACCAGGTTCATTTTGCATCAATGCAGACATGTTGGTTACAGGTTCTAAGTTAAGTAGTCTAAGCATCATTGTGAAAAATTGAAGTCAACTTAACATCAAAAGTCAAGAACCAAGTAATTCTAGCTAGAGGAATTAAAATGAACCACATAATCACAGATAAGCAAACAAGTTCAAGCATAATTCTTCTAGCTACCTACCCCACACTTAAATCATATCGTGTCCTCACAGGATTAAAAGATAGTAGAGTTATAAGGAAAACATGGATGGTGATGATCGATGTCGAGGATGAGGTGGAGAGCCCAGAAAAGAGTGAAGCAGCTACACAAAATCCTACAAAACAAAAACAACAGAAAGATCAAAAAGAAATCGAGACAAGTGTCCCAGATCCATACATAATAAAATTGGACCAAAATTCGAAAAGAAGAAATAAACGAAAGGGAAAGGATACAACCTGATCACTGGTCCTCAGGTGGTGGCGGTGGTGGCATGTGGAAGTGGTCTCTCAGCTCTTGACGCCAAGCCAGCTCCTGATTGTGCCACGTCTGCTGGAGGTCATGCTGGCGCTGGGTGACAATCCACCTGGCGTCCTAGTCAGCCCTCCAACTGTCTTGCTGCTCCCTCCATGTGGTGAGCTCTATCTCATAAGCCACTCTGTTCTTCTACCACTGGTGGGAGCCGGTGGAGAATTCTGTTTGCCACTACTGCATCTGTGTCAACATCTGACCATACTAGTCAGCGTACTGAGGTGGCGGAGGCCGCGACATATGCTGGTGGCTGTGGTGTGGCTCGTCAGAATTGAAAGCCTGAGGCTGCTGAGGCTCATCAGTCTGGGGCTCAGCCTGAGTTGGTCCTCGGGCGGGGACATATGTGGTGGGGGTGATTGACAAGTTGAGGTTGAACTCCATAGCAAGCTCTGTGCCTAGGCGCTCGGTTTGGATTTGCGGGACTTTGGGGCCCCACTTGTCATGGAGGTGGAGGCGGGTGATAAGGCAGGCGACAAAGTGACCACCAAGGAGTGCGGGGGGGGGGGGGTGGAGCTTCTTGGCCCTGGTCCGCTTGCTGAAGAACCTGAATAGCCACCATCCATGGTGGGGGCGGGTGCCCTCAAAGACGGCGTGGAAGAGGATGAGCTCCTCTTAAGAAATGTGGTGCCGGCCACGACCTGCTTCACTCACAAAACACAAGGATCGACGCCACAAGTAATGGAGAAATTTAAAGAGTGGGTGAGAGATGTGACCTATGGAGGGGCGATGGTGACCAATATCTGGGCGGCCGGTGATGTGGCGCCATATCTTAGGGTAGGGAGAGTGGGTGGTGGATTTGATGTTCTCCCAACCATGGAAGAAGTGTGAGTAGTTGAGTGGGCGGCCCACGATCATCTCGGCGAGCTCATCGAGGGTCTTCTCGTGGAATATGGCACCGAGGCAGAAGGATACACACTTCATGTGTTGTCGGGACTTGTGGTCGTCCCACTCGAATGAGCTCAAAAATTCCTGGAGGGTGACTAGCGGGTAGGTGAACCTGCGAGTGGACAGATCGAGCAACCTGACGTCGAGAAGGCTGCTGCGGACATTGTCGTGCTACTCCGGATTATGCTCGTTCAAGGACCCCATGGAAAGAGACGCGAATGGGGCCGGAGGGTCCTCGATCTTCCAATAGTTCTTGAAGTAGGCCGGGGGAAGAGAGGCGAGGCATGGGTGCAGGCCCTGGATGGTGCGAGGGTTCTGGAGGCCGGAATCAAGAGTTGCATCTGGGATAGGGATCTCTGGAGTGGATGTGGTGAGTGGAATGAAGTCAGAATCCATGGGCTGTGGGGCGGCAGAAGATGACCCCTGGACTCTCTTCGATCTAGCCTTCTTTATTTTCTCATGATCAGATCCTGTGGTTTTGAAGGTACCTGGGTTCCTGCAAGACGGGGCTCAAAACAACATCATAAACAGAGAAACTGATACGTACCCCACACTTGGTCGAAAAACTCAATTTCTCTTAAAAATGAGGAAAATCGAGTGGGCATAAGCTAATTCAAACATTCAGCAACGTTCATAAATCATAGGGAACGCACAGGAATTGGCGGCATAACAATAGGACGATTAGAATGCAAAGTCAACCATTCGGTCAACCAAAGTCAACATGCCCGAAAAAATCGACAATTCGGCAATGCAAACGATAATCAATCAGCACAAAACCAAGGCACAATGATCCTAGCATAGTCTAGAGCCTCTATGTTTAATCAGTTCAGCAAAATTCACACAGAAACAATAGGCATGCAAATCAAGATAGACCAAAAAGTCAACCAAAATGAAAAAAACAGCATGTCAAAAGATTCAAAATGATAAACCCAACAACTAACCTTGAAGACATGACTGTGAAAAATCGACGAAAGTTGACGAAATCAGCAAAAAACTTGAAAAGCTTGGTTCGGGTGAAACCGGAGCTATAGAGCTCCGATTTGGATGATCTAGGTGGCGTTGAAATTGGCTCGGAGAGGGGGATGGATCGGCGACAGCGGCCAGTGGAGGCGTTGGCTTGAAAAATTGAGATAGTGGGTGGCTTAAGGGTTTTCGGCGAGAAGCTGTTGAAAAGGGGGGGGGGGGTGGTGCATTTTCAGGGAAAGGGGGGCAGGGGTTTTAATATTTATGACAAAGTTTTTAGCGAACTTGGGTAGCTACTTCGCTCTACTTCGGACGCTCCATGTTCATCCCCTACATTGACCATCTCGTTCCAGGTTCTTCGTATCTCTCTATCCTAGTTTAGTCCTGTGAGGACATAGAACAATTTATTAAGTGTGGGGTAGGGTGTAAGAATTTGCATGATCTTGTTTGATTTTCTGTGATTCTGTGGTTCATTTTTTAATTCCTCTAGCATAGAATTGCTCGATTCTTGACTTGTGATGTTAAGTTGTCTTTCAATCTTTCATAATGATGATTAGACTGCTTAACCTAGAACCTGTAACCAACTTGCCTACATTGATGCTAAATTGCCTGGTCAAAACAGAAAATTTTATCACGCTTGTAGTATTTCACCTTGATTGCCTGAAAATGATCGAATCCGACTAGCAAACCAATAGTGAGCTTTTGATCCATTGCACATAACTGGCAATTTCAAATTTTTTGAGTGGCTTTCTCGTACCTTGAATGAGTTAGAATTTGCATGAGACCTATTCGAGATCACACGATGACACGAGTTCTAGGAGGATAGATGCACCTAGAATCAGCTACTAAACCAGAAGCCAACCTAACGATAAATCCATTGGGTGTAAACCCTTGAGCTTGGTCCTTCTTTCGGTTCTTTATACATTACAACCATTTCCCATGTTCTTCATCACCCCGTTGATCCCCTGTGGTAGTAGTTCTAAATTAGCCTACCAGAAGTCAGTTTGCGGTAACTTGCCTATAGCCATTAAAAGAGAAGAAGAAAAACAGAAAATCAAAAGAGTTCAAATTTTCAAAGTCAAGTAGTAGAGTTCAATAACGTTCTTCTCCCTACATATGGAAGAACGAAGTCAAAAAAAATGTGTAGAGAAAAATCAGAAAAATTCTGAAAAGGAAAAAAAAATTAAGTGCTAAGTTGCTTGAGGGTATCATAGGACGAGCGTACACTATTCCACCCATGCCTGGTTAGACGGTAGGAATCCATAGGCTAGATTCGAGGGAAGTTAGTCGAAAGCTACACCGCACCAAAGCCAATTCCATCATTCATCCCATCCTCCATTCATCATAAACCCTTGTAGTGTAGGAATTGATACAGTCCCTTGCGAAAGTCCTTTTGACTAGTTATTCATGTTGTCACAGTGGTGGAGATGTGGTCGAATTGCAAACTTATGACATACTTCGGTCGAGAAAGTGATTGAGAGCAGAAACACGTCCCTAAACACAGAGTGCGAGAGTTCCCCTTGTACCAAATATTTTCCGTGTGAGTAGTCTAGTCGGTTACGTCAGATTTGTGCTTGATTGGTGATTGCTACTTGTTGTGTGCAGATAATTATTGAGACCAGGTCGTTTGGTTAACGTGTATGCATGTTAGGTCACTTATTCTAGGAGTAGCGGTTTAATAATTCATTGTGAAGGCTTGAATCTTAACTTGATCGATTTTGTCATTTGTGAATCTGAGTGCGTTCTAGTTTAGTTTGCTTGAGGACAAGTGGTGAAACCTAAGATCATTGTTCGGGTTCAAACAAATAACTAACAAAGCTAACAAGCTAGGGTAGATCGTATTCCACGGGTCTTCTATGATTGACTACTCAAATAAGCTAGCAAAATATTCGGGTTTAAGCACTTCGTGCGTGGTGTGAGTTCCACGACTTCTAATTCTAAGAAATGCAGAGAAATTAAAGATTGAAACTAAAAACAGATTGGAAATTGGTTGATTAAAACAGAGATGACAGACGAACTTAGACTTTGAATCCCCCTTCATTCCCTAGAGCATTGGCAATCAACAGATCAGCGGATGTCGATTCTCATTCAATCAATTCTAAGACACCACCATAACTCCTTACCCTTAGGTTTAAGACCGGCGAACGTTCGCTCTATCCGTTCTAGCTACCAAGATTAATTAGTCGCCTAGGTACGGTCGCCTCTCGCAACGACTTAACTTAACTGGTGGAATTACTAACGATAATTGAGTTACTCTTGCAGTGGATTAACCCTAACCGGTTCCTACGAAAGGGACACTAAGGTTAATTGTTCAATTTGATGTTCTAAAGTAAGGCGAGCGTTCGCTTCTATCCTTAGCTTAACAAGAATCTAATCTAGGTGATCAATCCAGGCAAGAAACATGAACAATGAAGACCAAATCAAACATGAAAGAGAAACTGATTGAACTTCGAATCTAATCACCGCCGATCCGTGACCGCTTTAAAGTCCTGGGTCACTTAGGGTTCATCTAGTCTAAGCTCTAAGAGTTTAGCTACGCATATTCATTACAAAAGAATCAAAGACAATGAAAGAGTTCATCATACAAAGGAAGAACAGAAAAGAATCTGAAAAACCTAATTAAGACGACTCCGGCAGAACTTCGATCTTCCGGTAGACTGTAATCCTAGCTCCGAGTCCTCGAGATGGAAGGGATGGCGTCACGATCTCTTTCCGGCTCTTCGAACTCTAACTCTTCGCTCCAGGACTTGATAGGATTCTCTAAATTCTGATTATTGATGTATTATGAGGTATATTTTAGTGTTGGGCCGCCGGTTAAGTATTTATACTTAACCCTAATTCAGCCGGATTTTAACTAATATTTTCGCAGAAAATATTGAGGAATTTTCGGCGAAAATTCCTTTGTAATTGGATTGTCCGCCGGCTGATATCTCTTGTAAATTTCGGTCCCATAGTTCTCGGTCGAAAACTTCCTATTTTCGCCGAAAATTTCTGTTGATGAGCATCGCCGATTTGTGCTGATATTTTCGCCGAAAATACTGAAGTATTTTCGCCGAAAATACTGAAGTATTTTCGCCGAAAATTCCTTTGTAAATCGGGGCAGGAATTGTTTTGACTTGATTGGCTCCTTGGATCGATTCCGGTGCAATTCCTCGAGGTTCCAACGCCTTAGACACGTCCTTGGCTACTTTATTTGACGGCAAAAACCTGTGCTAGCATAAAAACACTAGAAAACCATCAAATAGACCCGAAACGGGCCAAGGTAACACAAATGGCACGAAATAGGGCAATCGATTGAATATTCGCTATTCTACCCTAAAACCATGTCTTAAGCAAGGAAATTTCGCTTAAATGAGGCTGATAATCACGTCAAATCGAGTGTCATCAAAATACCCCACACTTAAGCTTTTGCTTGTCCTCAAGCAAACTGAATAGAAACGCTCATGTTCATAGATGATAAGATCGATTAAATTGGAGCTCAATCAAACACAATGAATTATTAGACAGATAGATCCTAGAACAAGAAACCTAACATGCATACAGATCAGCCAAACTACCTGGTCTCACTAATAATCTGCACACGACAAGTAGTAGTAGCCAATTATGCACGAATTTGACCTGACCGACCAGACTCCTCACACAGGATATATTTAGTATAATGGGAACTCTCACTCTCTGTGTTCAAGGACGTGTTTCTGCTCTCAATCCTTTTCTGTTACTGAATTCTGTCATAGGTTTGCATTTCGACCACATCTCCACCACTGTGATAACACGAGTAACTAGTCAAGAAGGACTTCCCTGCTAGGACCGTAATGAATTCTACACTACAAGGGTTTATGATGCGATGGATGATGGGAATGTATGATGATGGCTTTGTGCGGTGTAGCTTTCGATTAACTTCCCTCGAATCTAGCCTATGGCTTCCTACCGTCTAACCAGACACGGGTGGAATAATGAACGCTCGTCCTATGATACCCTCAAACAACCTAGCACTTTTTATTTTTTTTCTTTACACATTTTTCTGACTTTTCTTTTGACTTCGTTCTTCCATTTGTAGGGAGAAGAACGTTTTATTGAACTAAAACTTTGAAACCTTTTTGGCTTTTCTGATTTTTCTTCTTTATCTTTTTTTTCGAAACTTGCTTCTTTTTCTTCTTCTTTTTTTCTAATTTTTTCTTTTGTGCCGATTTTTCTTTTAGTTGCTAGAGGGGTTTACACGTCTGGACATAATAGCTAAGACCACCTGTTTAATGGCTATAGGCAGGTTACCACAAATTGACTTCCAGTAGGTCAATCTAGAACTGCAACCACAGGGGATCAACGGGGAATGAAAGAATGGGAATTGGCTGTAATGTATATCGAACCGAAAGAACAGGCCAAGCTCAAGGGTCTACACCTAATGGATTTTATCGTTAGGCAGCCTATCTGGCTTAGTAGCTGAATCTAGGTGCCCCTATCATTCTAGAACTCGAGTCATCGTGTGGTCTCAAGTAGGTCTCATGCAAATTCTAACTCATTCAAGCAAACAGAAAACCACTCAGAAAGAATTGAAATTGCAAGTTACGTGCAATGGATCAAAAGCTCACAGTTGGTTTGCTTGTCAGATTCGGTCATTTTCATGCAATCAAGGCTACAAACTACAAGTGTGATTTTAAAAATTCTGTTATGACTAGGCAATTTAGCATCAAAGCATACAGGTTGGTTCTCAAGTTCTAGGTTAAGCAGTCTAAGCATCATTATGAAAGTTTGAACAACAACTTAACATAAAAAATCAAGAACTGAGCCATTCTAATGCTAGAGAGACTGGAATGGAATCACGAGGCACACATAAAACACAATTAAGGGCAATCAAGTTCATGCAAGGTTCTCTAGCATCCTACCCCACACTTAAATCGGACTGTGTCCTCACAGGACTAATTCTAGAGTTCAAAGTGAAGTAGAAGAACGTGGACCGAGATGGTTGGTTTAGGGGATTAGCACGGGTCCTCGGAGCGGAGGGAATCTACCCAAGCGAAGCAAAGGGAATCTCCCTACTGCCTACAAAACAAAAACAAATGAAACATAAAAAGGAAACCGGGACAAGTGCCCCGGATCCACACAGAAAAAAGTTGGATCGAAATCCGAAAAGAATAAATAAAAAGAAAGGACAAGGAAAAGGACACCACCTGATCATGGCTGGTCAGGGGCGCCGGGAGGTGGGAAGTGGAGGTACTCGCCGAGCTGACGTTGCCACTCCATTTGTGCCTCGTACCGCCTATCAGCGCGGTGCATATGCTGCTGCATAGTAGTCCATCTCGCCTCTTGAGTGGCGTTGTCGGTGATGCGCCACTCCTGCAGTCGCTCATACAACTCACCAATGTCCGCGGGGTGCGGTCGGTGGTGAGGGTGAGGCGCCTGGTATGGATCGGGGATGATCGGCTGCGGCTGGTGCTCATACCCGGCCTGATGATGTGGCGAGGGTATGTGGTCATGAAACTCTGGCTGCGGCTGGGGCTGCTTCTGCTCAGTATCATCTTCTTCTCCTGACTCGTCCTCGTCTTCGAGAGGAGGATCCGTTGGCACCAGGGGACTGCTGTCCAGATCAATGTTGTACTCGACCGCCAAGTCTCCTCCAACGGTCTGTACTCTGCGGCGTGGGATGTTCAGGCCATATTCATTGTTGAGGCCGAAGGAAATGATGAGCCGACCTACAAAGTTGCCTCCCAGGAGTGCGCGGGGACGACCGGACCTCTGAGTCTTCTTGCGGAGTAGGTGAGCAAGCACCCATCCGGGATGAAGAGGATATCTCACCCGGATGGCGCGAAAAAGAAGTAGTTCGTCCTTGCTAATATGGTGGCGGTCCTTGTCTGGAGCATATAAAAGCGATCTACGCCAAACCATATGAATATATTTAAAGAAAGGGTGAGAGAGCGACTTAACTGAGTTATGGTCCCCGAGGCGATCGCCGGGTACTCCAGTCATGTGGCTCCAGAGCGTATGGTACTCCTCGTCGTCGTCGTCGTCCCCCAGCCGAAGTGATGACCGTGGTAATGCTCGTAGGGGATGCCTAGATGAGCAGCAAACTCATCATATGTGAGCTCCCTGTGCACCCCGCCTAGATAAAAGGTGACAACCTTCCTATGCTGCCTCCTCTTGTGCTCGTCCAGCTCGAATGTCGCCCAAAACTCCTGGAGAGCGACGTCTGGGGAGTCGGCGGTGAGCGTGGTCAGCTCTAGCAGGCCGGAATAGGTCAGCGCATCGAGCACGTTCCGGTACCAGTCGTCATCGTGCTCTGAGAGCGACTCCATGGAGAGAGGGCGTACATCAGCTCCATGGGTGTGCTCAAACCGCTGGTAGCGTGCAAAGTAGTGCTGGGGTAGGCGAGCAACGGTGCGGTGGTACCCAGCACGGCCAGGGAAAGCTGGTGGAGGGCCCTGAACGGCGGGTGTGACGGGAGCGGGGGCTCCGGAGCTCGAGGCACCATCAAGTCGTGCCTTGGTCCTGCGCTCAAAAGTGGCGTTCCTAAACAAGAAAACAAACCCGATTAGTCAAACTAAAACCCTACCCCACACTTAGTCGAAAAACTCAATTTCACAAAGAAATGAGGAAAACCGAGTGGGGGTAAGCAAAGCAGATTAACCGGTAATCACGAGCAATAAAATACATGCTTAGGACAGCCAGAATGGAATTAGCACAATCAGAGTTCAGAAGTCAAACCGACATTTCAAAAAGTCAAAATAAATAGAACATTGAACCATAATCATGGCAAAACTATCACAAAGCGGGAAATGACGGTATAATATGATCTCAGATGGCAAACACAATAATCTGAACGAGAATGAGCACATAGGGCAGCCAAATGATCAAAAACAGTTCATGGTCAAACCGACATTTCTCAAAAGACAACATCACAAAGAATATGACTTAGGCATAGCAACACATGATCAAACAATATAACAATTAAGCACGATACTCCCTAAGCATGCTAGAACAGTTCAACAAGTTCAGCTAACCTAGTTCACACGAAATCAGTCGGCACGCAAATCGAGGCAAACCAAAAAGTCAACCGAAAGTCAACCCTGACGAAATTCAGCATCCAATATGTCAAAATATTCACAATGAAAAGTTCTACAACTTACCTTGAAGCCATGGATGCTAAAAGCGAACGGTTTGGGAGAAATCAGTGAAAAATGAATATTTTTAGAGTTTGGGTGAACTAGAGCTGTAGAGCTCCGATTCAGCTGTTCTAAGGCTTGGTTTGATCGGAAAAGGGAGGGGAAGGGTGCGGCGGCGGCGGCGAGATAAGGTGGCGTCGGTGATTGGGTTTTCGGGAAACATGGGGAAGCTTTTTTTTCGGGTTAGGTTCGAAAATGAAAAGAGGAAAGAGAGAGGTTGAAATCCGGATTTTAAAGTGAATAGTGGGTTGGTTTTCAAAGAAATTTTTGGCAAAAATAAGTGCAAGTTTTCGCCGAAAATTCTAGTTAAAAAGGACTGCCGGTTTTCAAAAGAAATTTTCACCGAAAATATTAGTATTTTTTCACCAAAAATGTGAAACAGGAACGTTTGGAAAACTCTGTGGGATTTCAAAGAGAATTTTCGCCGAAAATTTGGGTTATTTTTGTCGAAAATATTGAACTCTATGATTGAAAATATTTTTGCAATCCCGGCAGACTTCAGAAAATCACAGTTAAATCCACAAAAATCGGAAAGACCTCAAACGACTTGAAACGGACACTATGAGACACAAACTACACATGAAAAATATGAAATCAAACAAACTGACACTTTTGGCTCCCGCGAACCGACTCTAAAATACTAAGGTTGACACAAATGAAAAACTGAGTCCAGCCGTGGGTTGCCTCCCACGAAGCGCTCTTTTATTAACGTCCTTGAGCTGGACGGTGTTAGGAGACATCCCAACTCAGATTCTCTTTAATGCTAGCATCGGAGTTCATAAAGTAGAGCTTTAGGGCTTCTCCGGTGAGTATGAATTTCTTCCCGTTTGCGTGTAAGAGCTTTGTACGTCCGTCGGGAAGGTGGTCAGTAATTGTGAAGGGTCCGAACAGTTCTGTAAAGGGATCATCTTCTACAAGGAAGACAGTGGACGGAATGAGAACGATCGGCTCCTTCTTTTCTTTAACTTCCGGCTTGATATCACCAGGATCGGTGATCGTCAGTATTTCCTTAGGAGAGGCTTTTGGCTTCTCCCTCCATACTTGTTCCAGCGCCGGTAGCATGGAACGAATTGGTGGTGCAGCTGGCTCGGTAGACGGTGGCGGTACAACTGGTCTCCAGACCATATGAGTCTTCGTCTTCTTATTCTTTCCCCGAGGTCTGCTAGGTTTTGTGCTCGGTGGCTTAGAAGAGGCTTTCAGTTCCTTCTTCTTTGGCGGTTTGGAGGAACAGATTTCAGTTTCTGTGTGGTAATCTGTCCAGCACCTGCAACAATAATTGATCTAGGCACAGTAGAAGAGACATCAGTAACGGAGTTGACCGGAGTCAACTCCACAGTTTCAACAGCTAAACAATGAAATTCTTCATTCTTAGGATTATATTTCATTCCGTCTTTAAGGCGAAACGTGACAGTTTCTTGACCAACTCTCAAAGTTAAAGAACCCTTTGGAACGTTAATTTGCATTCCAGTGGTAGCCATGAAAGGTCGTCCTATGAGAATGGTAGAATCATCCTTACTAGTGTCAATGATAACAAAGTCAGCTAAGAACGTGAAAGGACCACATTTAGTAACAACGTCTTTGATTTCTCCCCTAGGAGTTTTAAGTGATCTATCAGCAAAGATAAGTTGCATACTAGGCGGTTCAAGTTCTCCTAGGTTTAATTTTTCATATAGACTCATAGGCATAACATTAACAGACGCGCCAAGATCAACCAAACAACGTTTTATCTCAACATCATTAATGACAAGAGGTAGAGTAAAAGAACCAGGATCAGAGCACTTAGCTGGATATGGAGAGGACGGTTTCTTAATACGAGCATCAGGATATCCTTCTTTATTCCCCTTCATGCCAGTCTCGATCCTTGCATTTGGCAGCAATGCTCTTGGAAAAGGAGGCTTCACGATGTACGGTGCAAGAGGAGGATCTTCTTCCTTAGGCGCCGGTTGTAGTGCTTCCTTCTTCTCTGGAGATTCAGCGATCCTGCGTAAAACAGCACAAGCATCAGCAGATAAGCTTGGAAATTTCCTAACAGATACCACCTTGGCTTGCTCCTTTCTCGGATTCGGCTCTGTCTGGCTCGGAAGTTGGCCAAATGGTCGACCAGATGCTAGCATGCTCGAGATGTTGTTCACAACTTGCTCAATTCTTTGACCGGCTGCTATCTGTTCCTGATTGAGAAGAGCTTGAGCTTTAAACTGACTGTCATGATCGTCGAGTTTGGTGATGATCTGACTAAGCTTCTTATCCAGGTCACTGACATAGTTCTCCTTCTGGTACTGCTGCCCTGGATAGGTGTTATTCAAATATTAATTCTGGCGATTGCCAGGAGCAGTTCCATAGTTACCCGGATTGCGATGCGGCGGCTGATAGACACCTGCCGGCGGATGGTTAGGCTTCTGATCCTGAACTAGACCAGCCGGGCGGTTGTTCTGGTTCTGGTTATGGTTGGCACCAGCATTATAGGGAGGTCTGTCTTGATAGTTCCCTTGCTGCCTGAAGTTGCGGTAGCCAGCTATAACCATTCTGATTATTAACAAAGCCTTGTTGGACGAAGTTTACCTCTTCTGCGGACCAGACTTCTGTCTTACCAAAATTCTGGCATCGACATCTGTTATGTGCGCAAGCTCCACACCACTCGCAGTCGGCAACATAGACAGAAGCTGCCGGTGGTTTGACTGGTGTGGTAGACTTCTTCAAATGCTTCTCTACTTCTGCCTTGATAGCTGCTTCAAGATCGAGCTTGCCCCTTGATCCTTCAGATTGTCGTTCCCAGTATCTTGACTTGGAAGCACAGTTTACGAAGTGAAGAAGAGCAGCTTCAGGTGTGAGCGTAGTGCAATCCCCTTCAGCTAGAGAATTGACCCACTTGGCAGATTCTTCTTGAAGACCTCGAGCAAAGATTTCAGCTAACTGTCTCTGCTCGAATCCATGATGAGGGCAGTTGTAGAGGAGTTCTTGGAATCGATTCCAAGTATCATATAAGCTTTCTCCTTCTTTCTGGGAGAATCTGGCAATGCTGTCCTTGATGGCTTTTGTTCTGGCAAGAGGAAAGTATTCTTCAACGAAGTCCTGAGCCAGAGTATCCCAATTAGTGTAATAACAAGGTGGTTTGCCAGTAAGCCACCTCTTAGCGGCACCTTTCAGAGAGAACGGGAAAGCTCTCAAACAAAGGGTGTTCTTGTCAAGGTTTCCGTTCTTGAAAGTGCTGCAGAGATCAAGGAAGTCTGCAAGATGAGTGCACGGATTGTCTAGGGGCCTGCCTTCAAACTGTAGATCCCTAGAGATCATAGTCAAGAATGGAATCTTGATCTCATAGTCAGGATCTCCTTCAATGCGCGGTACGACAATAGCAGATCGAACGCTAGTCGCGCTCGGCTTGTTGTAATCAGCTAGACTTTTCTGTGCAGGCGGTGGTGGTGGTGGTGGTGGTGGTGGTGGTGGTGGTGGTGGTTGGTGGTGGTAATTGATCAGTCATGGTAGGAGATGGAGGAGGTGAAAGTGACTCGGTGTATGAAACAGTTGTAGGTGATGGTAACGGTGAAGATGAGGGACTATCCTTCAGTTCCTCAATCTTAATCGGAGTGACGGGTGGAGGTGGATTGGTTCTGCCTCTCCTTGAAATCTGTGATTGTCGAGGTGGAGCAGAACTGCTTGGTCTCTCTATACTCTTAGCCTTGTCGGTTTGAGAGCGAGTCCAAGGGCGGCGATGCATACACCTGTAAACAACCTACAAATAACATAAACAAACAAGAACCAGTGTAAAATCGAAGTGGGTGGAAAAATGAAAGATGGAAGTAGAAGAATAAATTGCCAGTTCTTCTTTCAAACAATCAAAAGAAGTCCTCGGCAACGGCGCCAATTTGGTGAAACCTAAGATCGTTGTTCGGGTTCAAACAAATAACTAACAAAGCTAACAACCTAGAGTAGATCATATTCCATGGGTCTTCTATGATTGACTACTCAAATAAGCTAGCAAAATATTCGGGTTTAAGCACTTCGTGCGTGGTGTGAGTTCCACGACTTCTAATTCTAAGAAATGCAGAGAAATTAAAGATTGAAACTAAAAATAGATTGGAAATTGGTTGATTAAAACAGAGATGACAGACGAACTTAGACTTTGAATCCCCCTTCGTTCCCTAGAGCATTGGCAATCAACAGATCAGCGGATTTCGATTCTCATTCAATCAATTCTAAGACACCACCATAACTCCTTACCCTTAGGTTTAAGACCGGCGAACGTTCGCTCTATCTGTTCTAGCTACCAAGATTAATTAGTCGCCCGGGTACGGTCGCCTCTCGCAACGACTTAACTTAACTGGTGGAATTACTAACGATTATTGAGTTACTCTTGTAGTGGATTAACCCTAACCGGTTCCTACGAAAGGCACACTCCAATTATAAGGTTAATTGTTCAATTTGATGTTCTAAAGTAAGGCGAGCGTTCGCTTCTATCCTTAGCTTAACAAGAATCTAATCTAGGTGATCAATCCAGACAAGAAACATGAACAATGAAGAACAAATCAAACATGAAAGAGAAACTGATTGAACTTCGAATCTAATCACCGCCGATCCGTGACCGCTTTAAAGCCCTTGGTCACTTAGGGTTCATCTAGTCTAAGCTCTAAGAGTTTAGCTACGCATATTCATTAAAAAAGAATCAAAGACAATGAAAGAGTTCATCATATAAAGGAAGAACAGAAAAAAATCTGAAAAACCTAATTAAGACGACTCCAGCAGAACTTCGATCTTCCGGTAGACTGCAATCCTAGCTCCGAGTCCTCGAGATGGAAGGGATGGCGTCACAATCTCTTTCCGGCTCTTCGAACTCTAACTCTTCGCTCCAGGACTTGAGAGGATTCTCTAAATTCTGATTATTGATGTATTTTGAGGTATATTTTAGTGTTGGGCCGCCGGTTAAGTATTTATACTTAACCCTAATTCAGCCGGATTTTAACTAATATTTTTGCCGAAAATATTGAGGAATTTTTGGCGAAAATTCCTTTGTAATTGGTTGGTCCACCGGCTGATATCTCCTGTAAATTTTGGTCCCATAGTTCTCAGTCGAAAACTTCCTATTTTCGCCGAAAATTTCTGTTGATGAGCATCGCCGATTTGTGCTGATATTTTCCTCGAAAATACCGAAGTATTTTCGCCGAAAATTCCTTTGTAAATCGGGGCAGGAATTGTTTTGACTTGATTGGCTCCTTGGATCGATTCCGGTGCAATTCCTCGAGGTTCCAACGCCTTAGACACGTCATTGGCTACTTTATTTGACGGCATAAACCTGTGCTAGCATAAAAACACTAGAAAACCATCAAATAGACCCGAAACGGGCCAAGGTAACACAAATGGCACAAGATAGGGCAATCAATTGAATATTCGCTATTCTACCCTAAAAACCATGTCTTAAGCAAGGAAATGTCGCTTAAATGAGGCTGATAATCACGTCAAATCGAGTGTCATCAACAAGCAAAATCTTAAGTGTGGGGTATTTGATGACACTCGATTTGACGTGATTATCAGCCTCATTTAAGCGACATTTCCCTGCTTGAGACACGGTTTTTGGGATAGTTTAGGGTGTTTTCACTCGATTGCTCTAGTTCATACCATTTTGGTTACTTTGGCCCATTATGGGTCTATTTGATGTGTTTTCTAGTGCTTTTGTGAATGCACATGTTTTTGCCATCAATAAGTAGCCACGGACATGCTCGGGAAGCGAAGGAACCTCAAGGAATCACCCATAATCGATCCAGAAATCAAACAAGTCAGAAACCATCACTGCTCCTGCTTACACTAGAGTTCTCGGCCAGACGACTCATAGTTCTCGTCGAGGAGTTTGAATACAGAACTTCTAGGAGAATTAAAGAAGAAGTTATCGACGAGAACTTTCAAGGTTCTCGCTGAAGATTTTTGCAACCAGGTGAAGCAGGAGCCTTTGAACCAAAGTTCTCGAGAACTTTCAATGTTCTCACCGAGAAGTCCCTATATAAGAAAATAGGCGGACTTCATTCAGATATACTTTTCAACGGATTAATTTCCAAACTCAAGAGTTGGAGAGAGAGTTGAGAGCATCCTAGGAGTTCCCGGAGAGATCATGACGCCATCTTCCCACCTCAGAGTGCTCGGAGCTAAGAGTTGAAGATTCAGGAGATTGAAGCTTCTCGGAGTCATCAAATTAGGTTTTACAGTTCTTCCGACCTGTGATGTATTCCTTGATTGTTTTCATTTCTTTTGTTTCAAATATGAGTACCTAACTCGTAGAGCTTAGATCAGATGAACCCTAAATATGAGTACCTAACTCGTAGAGCTTAGATCAGATGAACCCTAAGTGACACGGATCGACGATAATTAGATTCAGATTCAGACAGTTTCTTTTGCATGTTTGGTTTGTTCTTCGTTGTCTGTGTTTTTTTTTTCTAGCTTGATCACCTAGACTAGATTCTTGTTAAGCTGAGGATAGTAACGAACGTTCGCCACACTTTAAAACACCAAATCAACAATTAACCTATTCATTAGAGTGTGCCTTTCGTAGGAACCAATTAGGGTTAATCCACTGCTAGAGTAAATCATTAATCACTAGTAATCGCACCAGTTAGTTTTCCATTGCAGAAGCTACACATAGATGGTAATTAATCTTGGGAGTTAGATCGGATAGAGCGAACGTTCGCCAGTCTTAAACCTAAGGGTCAGGAGTTACGGTGGTGTCTGAGAACTGAATGAATCGGGATTGGAAGCCGCTGGTCTTGTGATTGTCGATGCTCTAGTGATCTTAGGGGGATTCAAAATCTAAGCTTGTCTGTTGTCTTGTCCAGTCAATCAACCTTTTAATTTACTTTCTATTTTCATTTCAATTTTTCCTGCTTCATAGATTAGAAGTCGTGAAACTCACACCACGCACAATGTGTTTAAACTTGAGTAATTTGTCAGCTCATTTGAGTAAACGATTAGTCGAGACCCGTGGAATATGATCTACCTCGCTTCTGGCTTGGTAGTTATTTGATACACGCATTACAACGTTGATCAGTTTGTCACTTCTGCTTGACCGTTAGCTTGAGGGTGTTAAGTGGTGGACATTATGTAGGTGACGCTGAAACGTTTGCACACCCGATCGAATTGTCCATGGAAGTGGGTGCCCCTATTGCTTATGATGAAGCGTGGTGCACCAAAACGCGTGAACAGACGTTGGAGAAACTTCCCCACCACTCTTGAATCATTCGT
Source organism: Linum lewisii (assembly GCA_034768395.1). Classification (NCBI taxonomy): domain Eukaryota; kingdom Viridiplantae; phylum Streptophyta; class Magnoliopsida; order Malpighiales; family Linaceae; genus Linum; species Linum lewisii. The sequence goes on along the minus strand of CM068299.1, from coordinate 21,969,123 downwards.
GGGTAAGGCTTGCACCTCTGCCCACTTGGAAACATAATCAACGACGACAAGTATGTACTTATTACCATTGGAGAGTGTGAAAGGTCCCATAAAATCAATTCCCCAAACATCAAAGATTTGAATAGTTAAAGATATGCTTTGAGGCATCTCATTATGGTTCGAGATGTTACCTGACCTTTGGCAAGCATCACAATGGCAAGCAAATTCATTACAGTCGTGAAATAAGCTTGGCCAAAAGAATCTAGTCTTGAGCACCTTCCTTGCGGTTCAATTTCCACCGATATATCCTACAAAATGGCCTTGATGGCATTGGCTCATGATGTCGGCTGCCTCGGTGAAGGAGACACATCTTCAGATCATCCCATCGACTCTGATTTGGTACAAGAATGGGTCATCCCAGAAGTAGGACTTGGCCATCTTGGTCAGCTTCTTCCTCATGTTGTAGTCGAACTTCTCAAGGATGTAATCAGAGGAAAGGTAGTTGGCGACAATGGCATACCATGGCTCGTCAGATGTGGACACATTGCTTAGAGTTAGAGCATGGTGTATTTCCCATGGGTCAATGGCTATGCTATGGACCTGATCTTGTAAGTCAAGATGCAACAGCTCATCAGGAAAAGAATCATCAATAGGAGAGACATGGGACTTACCTGGTTGTGACTCTTCAAGTCGCGATAGGTGGTCAACCACTACATTTAAGCTCCCTTCTTATCCTTGATCTCGATGTCGAACTCTTGTAGCAAAAGAACCCAACTGATCAATCTTGGCTTGGAGTCTTGCTTTGCGAGGAGGTGGCACAGAGCAGCATGATCGGTGTACACAATAGTGTGAGAGAGCACCAGATATTGTCTGAACTTGTCAAACGAGAACACGATGGCAATAAGCTCTTTCTCCATCGTAGTGTAATTTCGTTGAGCATCATTAAGAGTCTTACTGGCAAAGTAGATGGGATGGAACCTCTTCTCCATTCTCTACCCTAAAATAGCTCCCATAACAAATTCAATAGAATCACACATGATCTCAAATAGTAAACTCTAATTCAGAGCCGTGAGGATAAATGCAGTAGTGAGTTTGGTCTTCAGAACTTTAAAGGCTTCAAGGAAAGCCTCATCAAATACAAACGGTACATCCTTCTCCAAGAGCTTAGTCATCGGAAGAGTGATCTTGGAGAAGTCCTTGATGAATCTTCGATAGAATCCCGCATGGCCAAGGAAACTTCGAACCGTCTTGACATATGAAGGTGGTGGAAGCCTAGCAATTGTTTAAATCTTGGAGCGGTCAACTTCGATCCCGAGTTTAGATACCTTGTGGCCAAGAACAATGCCTTCGGTAACCATGAAGTCACACTTCTCCCAACTTAGAGCCAGATTTATCTCTTTACATCGAGCTAGCACCTTGTCCAAGTTGGCAAGGCATTGGGAGAATGAGTCGCCATAGACGGAGAAGTCGTCCATGAACACTTCCACAACATTCTCAAACAAGTCTCCGAAGATAGAAATCATACATCTATGAAAAGTGGTTGGAGCATTGCACAATCCAAAGGGAATACGACAATAGGCAAAGGTACCAACCGGACAAGTGAAGGTCATCTTCTCTTGGTCGTTGAGCTCAATCGGAATCTGGAAGTAACCAGACATCCCATCCAAGAAACAATAGAACTCATGATCATGACCAGCTAACCTCTCAAGCATCTGATCAATGAATGGAAATGGAAAGTGATCCTTCTTGGTGGCATCATTAAGGCACCTATAATCTATGCATACTCTCCATCCGGTGACAGTACGAGTGGGAATGAGCTCTCCCTTCTGATTTTGTACAACTATGATCCCTCCCTTCTTCAGAACGACTTGAGTGGGGCTCACTCAGGGGCTGTCATATATAATTCTAGCATCTAGGAGTTTAAGAACCTCCTTCTTCACAACTTCCTACATCAATGGGTTCAACCGGCGTTGTGGCTATCTAACCGGTTTGAACTCCTCATCTACCACGATCAGATGCTTGTAGAAAGCTTCAAAAATTCCTCTAATATCTACTAACTACCAGGCTATAGCTTAGATGTGTTTCTTCAAGAGCTTGACTAATTACTTCTTTTGTCCAGGCGACAGAGCGAAGCTGATGATGATCGGTAATTGGGAGTCCTTGGCCAAGAATGCATACTCAAGGTGGTATGGAAGCTCTTTTAAAGTGAGTTGGGGAGGCTGCTCATATGAAGTGATGATCCGACCCGGTGTGTGGTCGATGATGGTAGGCGCAGGAGTAGATGCGATAGTCGGTTTCTGTTCAGCTAGTTCTTCTTTCCATAGGAGTTGCTCCGGATCATCCAATGCATCTTCTATACCTGAAATCAAACACAACTCTAGCGGGTCGCTATAGATAGGGCATTAGCAACAAAGTCGGCCGAAGCCAACTATAAAGGATCAATAGAAAAACAAGTATCATCTTGCGCAACAGAATACTTCATACCATCCTTAAGGTGGAATGTTACACTATCCTTACTAAACTTCAAAGTCAACGAGCCATGTTTGCAATCAATAGTCGCACCGACTGTTGCTAGAAAGGGTCAGCCTAAGATAAGTGTCACATCCACCTCTCGGGTGTCTAAGACAACAAAATCTGCAGCAGTGGTAAAAGGACCACAACGACTAGCCACATCTTCTATTATTCCCATAGGTAGTTTGATAGACCTATCAGCTAGCATAAGGTGTAGACTAATGGGTTTTAATTCACCTAAGTTCATTTCTTTGTAAAGACATGTAGGCATGGCGTTAATGGAAGCGCGAAGATCAGCTAAGCTACGTTCAATTTTCCTACAATTGATTATGCAAGGTAAAGTTAAAGGGCCAGAATCATGACACTTAGCTGGGGGTGGTCGAGGTGGTGTGCTACAGAGAATGGCAGAGCATTCATCAGTGAGAGTGATGGAGGACACATCTCCATTCTTCACGTTCTATGCCAGATCCTTAAAGAACTTCCCAAGTGGTGGCATGACCTGTACGGCTTTGGTGGCTGGTATTTTAATCTCCATGTTCTTCAAGATCAAATACCACTTCTTGTATTGGGTGTCAAGAGTCTTTAGCTTCATAGCCTTAGGGAACGGAATCCTAGGCTGATATGGCGGTAGTGGTGGCGTAGGAGCAGATGGAGGAGGAGGTGGGGCAGTTACCTACTATTCTTCTTCTTTGTCAAGCTATCGAGATACCTCATGTACACCGCGCGATTACAAAGGACCCTATTTAGAATTTCAAAGAGAGAAGAGATGAAGCTCAAAGTCGTGTTGCTCTAAGCATATGACTATAAGTATTTATAGTCTTGAGGTTGGATTGCTATTCACTTCAACTCCAACCACCATATTTCCACCAAAGGAAAGTAATCTTAAATCTTCATGATTAATATTTGATTTTGAGGCTCCTCCTTCCTTTCCTTCATTCCAAAGGTAATATTTGATATTAATTAGAAGGCTCGCCCTTCCTTTCCTTCATTCTAAATGCAGTATTTGATATTAATTAGAAGGCTCCTCCTTCATTTTCTTTCAATATTTGATTGCCTCCATGACTGTCTTCAATCCTTGATTTGCAGAATCATATCTATTTATTTCCAGTTTCCTTTGTTGAGCTTTTTGACTCCATCTTCACATGATCCACTTGATTGATTTTATTCCAGTCACTTGTTGCTTCAAATATGCATGACCATGCATATTAAGTTGGATATGGGATGGGCTTTAATATTCCAACATTCCCCCTAAGATCATCTCATACCTACAAAATGATAAACTCACAGAGCAACAACCAAGCTTGCTTGTTTGTCGATATTAGTTCATAAAATCATGGAGAGGTACCATAATCCAACACATAACAAGCAGATCAAGAGTGCAACGTTTTATTAAGGAGAAAACAAGGAAAACCTTCTAAGACAAAGCAAATTGACGAACTAGCCGACTAAAAAATCAATAACAGACCAAGACAAAGACTCTAACAAAAAAAAAGCAACAAGATTATTACCACTCAAGATGCATAGCTCCCCCAAAGTCCATGACGTCTCAAAGATAGCCTTCTGGATCTTCCTGAGAGTCGTATTCTTCATATTCCTCATCACTTGTACCATTGAATGTGCTTCAAGCTTTCTTGACACAACTTGTCTCTCCAGAAACTTCCTCATATTCTTCATTTGGATCTTCTGAGTCATCAATCACGATGGTTTTTCCTTTATCACTTGCTTTAGGGTCAAAATCCTTGTCGGGAAGGTTGCGTGAGAAGGAGTGGAGAAAAGTTCTCTTTTGAGCACTCGCCCTTGTACTTGGATCCGTGTTGGGCAATTCTCCACGTTGGTCTGAGCCATGATTTTTGGTAAGTGCGAGTCCAGAGTGAGCAACATGGAGGATGTCTTGTGCCTGAAGTGGATGAAAGTTATTGACATCGAGAAACTCATCAAGGTCGAGACCAACATACTTCATGATGGAAGTAACTTCAGCAGCAAAAGGCATGGCAACAGGTATGCCTTGTTCAGCGGACTCCAACATGTGGCGGAACATGAGATGAGGTAGACTGATGCGCAACCCGATGAGAGCACATTGCAGGATCCATATATCACTAGGCAGCAACATCTTGGAATACAACCCACGGGCAATAAGAGATGAGTTCGCAAAAAAATGCATAACACGAAAAGTATCATCGAGTACCGTGTTTGGAGGTGCTGACGTTCCATCCGACTGAGCAAGCAGAGCAATGAGACGAAGCACTTGCTGAGCATTAAAGATGTGCAGGATGTAGTCGAGCTCTGCTCCAGCGCCAGTGGTAGGAAGATTTAGTGCCTTGCCGATGAGATCTGGAGTGATGGTGAGGAGTTGACCATACACCAGTGTGGTGAAGTGACCGGGGGTAGATCGATGATGATGAATGTTGGCATACAACCTTCTAACTGGACCAGGGTAGTACACGGACAGGCACATGTAGAATGCCGGCGACCACCATCATGATCGAGAAAAAAATGTCAGGATGAAATCACGATACCTGAAGGTGCTAACACTATAAAAAAGGAATTTTGCCTTGTTTAAAACGAAGTAAATTGTGTCGGTCGATCAAAGACCGACGTAAAATACATGATTCGCTTTAACCCGTGTAAATGGCGTTGGCCATGGGTCGACCGATGCTAAATTTGGGGTATTAACTGACGTGATATACTATCCTGGTTAGATACGCTGGTTGGAACAACGAATAATTTAGCGTTAGTTATGAGAAAGTAGATGACGTCGGTTGCAACCGATGCTAAAATCCCGTGTAAATAGCATCGATTATTGACCGACGCTAAATACCCTACATATAAAGCTACTGTCTGACGAAAATAGCTCATTTGTGCAGTGTCTGCCTCTGAACTCTCTCTCTGCCTCTCAACTTCTCCACTGCACTCTCTCTGCCTCTCAACTTCTCCACTGAACTCTCGCCACCGAAAAAACTCTCCAGGTGACCAACTCTCTCTGCCAGCAGTCAAGCCTCTCAACTCGCCAGCAGTCTGCACTGAACCTCTTCCTCAGACTCACGCATCAAATCGGAAAGTAGTGGTACGAAGGAGGTCGAGGGCTCGGAGCTCGGACTCACACATCAGTTCTGCAATGACGGTGTATTTCTCATACTCGGCAGACTACAGGTTAGTGATCGAAGCCCCAACAACATCCCTATAAATTGAATCTCAATGCTCTAATTGAATTTGACTGAATTTCTGATGTTCTAATTGAATCTCTGTTTGACTGATGTTTAGTAATGGATTTGCTCTCATGTCTTTTCTTGAAGGTACACAATCAGAAGCTTTGAAAACCTCCTGCTCTCTTCTTCAGAAAAGGTATGTTGTCTTCATAGTGAATTAATAGTTTTATGATTGTGTACCTTTAAGGAATGTCGTATTAATAGTTTTATGTGGAATGTCGTTTTATGTGGATGGGAAAGTATATGAATAATCTTGGTGGTGTTGAATGGGATTTTCTTGCGGACTATAATTGAGTCGGGTTGAATGGAATTCTTGGTTGATTATTGACTTGTGGTAATGAATTTTGGTTGATTTGTGATATTGCAAGTTGTATGCCCAGTTGGATGAGTTTGAGATGTCGTTCTGTTTGAGATGTCTTCTATACACTTTAATAAACGAGAAAGATCGAAGTAAGGATCACCTGAAAGTAAGGATGGATTTGAAGATAATGAAAATCATAAGGGACCTTTGGCCAAGACAAGATGGGAAAACTTGTCCAGCGGCTATATACACAATGGGAAAACGGGAAATCCAAACAATGCTCGAGACCTTGAAGGACCTTGCAGTACCAGATGGATACTCGAGCAATATATCTCGTTGTGTAGATGTGGAAAACCGCAAGATATTAGGGTTGAAAACACATGGCTGTCATATCTTAATGCATGAACTACTACCATTGTCCATTCGAAATGTATTGCCATTGCAAGTATCCTTAGTAATAGTTGAATTCAACTCATGCTTGAAGAAATTATGCTCGAAAGTGGTTCATGTTGATGGGTTGGATGCACTCGAAAAACGGATTGTCGTAGCTTTGTGTCGTTTGGAGATGTTATTCCTCCCGTCCTTTTTTCACAGTAATGGTCCATCTGTGGTTCATTTAGTTGAAGAAGTTAGACTAGGAAGACCAGTCTATTACCGTTGGATGTATCCTATAGAAAGGTATGATTACAATGAGTTTTGTTACTCTGTTATGCAATCATTGACATTGATTGTTACTAATTATACTCCTTGTCATATTCAGATTTCTTGGGAAGTTGAAATCTTTTGTGCGAAATCGATCCCAACCTGAAAGTTCAATTGCTGAAGTTTGGGTTTTCGAGGAGATCTTTACTTTCACATCCTTGAATTATGAAGCTGGGATTGAAACTCGATTCAATCATGGTTCTCGACTCCATGAACAAGTGGAAGATGAAACAGTTAACATGTCTATATTCCCTTCCATTGGGCGTCATGTCGGTGGTGAACACCCATTCAAAGTATCAGATATGGAGTGGCTACAAACACACCGACATGTTCTTATAGGTGCCACTGAAGTTGGGCCATTTCTCCAGTAAGTACAAATCTCAATTTTATGAAATCTTGATGTGTCTAGTATCTTCTTTTAATTTCAAACTTTTGTGTTAATGGGGAATTACTAGGGAGTTCCAAGCAATCACTAGACAACAACTTTGTGGTAGATCATCAGCGAAAGTTGAAAAAGTTGTTCATAGGCACTTCGTGCAATGGTTTAGGACTCGAGTAAGTATACTCCAAACCTCATTACGACCAAGTACTTAGGATGTTAGGATGTTATGATGTTATTATTTTCATATCATCTACTTAGGATGTTATTATTTTCATTTCCAAGATTCTACATGACGACCAAGTAGTCCATTCAAAAAATCTAAGATTGTTGGCTCGAGGTCCTTATTGCCAATCTATCAGATTTAATAGTTATAACGTTAATGGTTATCATTTTCAAACTTCTACTCGTAATAAGGGCCTCAACACTCAAAATAATAGTGTGTACGACAGTTATGAAACTCATAGTTACACAAGTTCAGTGGACAATCGACCTCATACAAGCGAACTAGCGTATTATGGAGAATTAGAAGACATAGTTGAGTTGAATTACTATAGAGAATTCCGTGTGGTATTATTCAAGTGCAAATGGGCTAATACACACAATCCTAGGTATGTGAAGAAAGATAAGTTGGGGTTCACACTGCTCAATTTCTCACACTTGCTTTATACTGGAAGTCGTTTAGATGACGAGCCATATATTGAAGCAAAGGATGCTCAAATGGTCTACTATGTCGAAGATAAAGTGGAGAAGGGATGGTGTATTCCTGTACATATCAAACCCAGAGAAGTGTATGACATAGGCGATCAGGAAGGGAGCCCCGTTCATGAGTCTGAGATGCTTAGAAATCCAGAGTTTTCAGTTTTTGATAATTCCACTGCGGTACCCCTAACCAGGCACGGAATTGTAGAGTTTGATGATTAATTAGGGTTTGTTAATTACATATTGAGTTTGTAATGTTTTCAAGCGAGTAGACACCATTACCTTCATGTCGTTAACATCACCTTAATCCTTTTGTTATAATTTTTTTTGACAATCCTTTTGTTATAATGAGCACATAACAAAAAGGGAAATAACATGAGACTTGAATATTACTCTATCTAGAAAAATTCTAGTTTTCGCTATTAAAATCTCAACAATTATATATATGATTATTTATTTCAATAGTTAAGGTTATGTTTTAAATGATTAAATATTTTTTTCTTGACTGGAACCATATTGTAACACTCTAAATATATAGAAATTTCTATTATTTCTATTTTAAGGAGCTATTAATATGCTCGAAGATCATGAAACTAAATTTAGCATATTTGTGAGAATTTGTTAATTATTTTACGAAAATCCTTGCCTTGATTCTAGACTCATTCCACCTTGTAACATCTTATAAAGTAATATAAGTATGTGTATTTTGATTCATAAACAAAATTAAAAACACATTTACCACTATATTAATCCAACCAAAATAATTATTTTATCACCACCAATAAATAAATAAAGGTCACCAAGATGAGAATGAGTAGACTGCTAGTAGTTTTCCTGCTTGTCATGGCATTCACTGCTGAACTCTCACATGTTTGTGCTTCTATATCAAACTTCTAGATTATGTTAATGCATTAAACGAAATAGTATGTACTATATTTATAAGGTTGCACATGGTTGCAGGCAGGCAAAGGAGGATCTCTTCGTCATGAGCGTATGTAATCATAAACATATATGTCTAATCTATTTACTTTATTTTAGTATGCTCACATATGTTCGAGTATCATTTATTAGTAATCCCGTTGTTTAACAGTGAATGTATGTTGTGTAATAATATTACATGCAGAATGTAATGGGGCATGTGATTATAGATGTTCAAAGACTCACCATAGGAAGCCATGTTTGTTTTTCTGCAAAAAGTGCTGCAAAACATGCTTGTGTGTTCCATCAGGGACGTATGGGAATAAGGAGGAGTGCCCTTGCTACAACAACTGGAAAACCAAACAAGGCAAACCTAAATGCCCTTGAACCACTTGCTATTCCTTTTGGCTTCTCCAACTTAATTTGTCTTTTACAATTTTAGATTTAATGAGGACACAAAGAGCTACAGAAAAATTTCTAGAATAATATTTTTTTCTCATAGAAAATTGATTACCTTTTATGTTTTATCTACTACCATATTGTACATATCATTATGTTTAATTAAATAGGTAAATAAATGAATGCGATAAATTATTAGGGCATTTTTATTGAATCTCAATTCTTTCTTATACATCATTGAGAATTTTTTATGAATGTTTCTATATGTGTGTTAGCGAGTGTATGTGGTTAGATTTGAACTCGTGCATCTTTAATATGTGGTTAAGAGTTTAAATAGCACAATTTCAAATTAGTTCACAATAAAATTAAAAATTTTACCATCAAACTTAATGTTAAAATTCTTCAAATTTTCATCTTAATCGTCAAGTTTTTTTACCAATAACTTCATCATTTTATTATTTTTATTTTCTCTGAAAATCTCAAGCTAACACCACTAAATTGCATTTGCAAAGATCTTCGACCAAAGGAGGCAACTATAAATACTGATATGCCTCCAAGTTATCTATATTTATCTTCCTTGAGGACCTCAACCATATTATTCCTCTTTTTGGATTCTTCGTCTCTTAGCTTTTGTCTATAAATCTCGTAACTGATTAATGACTAGACTTAGTGGCGTGAACGGACAAGCTAGTTGCTCCTAATTATAGTGCTTCTTTTCAATCATCCATAAAAAGAATATACAAGATAAACAAACATCAAAATTTTAGTTTTTGTAGATTCAACATGAAATTTGTTGGTTTAGAATTATATGTTATTTTTTTTTATTTTTCTTAATTTGCAATATGTTAATGAAGTTTATATATTCACCATATGAACTATTAACCATGAGGAGTTTAAATATCCGAATCATTAAATAAATATTTTTGGCAATGAATGGCCATCAAACAACAAATTTGTTTCCTGTTTTCACAATTTTTCTAGTTACATGGTGAACTAATGGTTTTCAAACACTAAACAGGTTGTTGAATTTAATTGCTATATGAATATTTTAAATAATTAAATTCAAATGCTTTGTTTAGCTTTATAATTAGTTACATTTGATAATTGGTTATGAGTTATGATAACTAGTTATAAATTTTCAATGTTGTACGAACATGATTGATCCTCAAACAATCTAGCAAAAGATTCAAGAGTTTAATTTTGATTAGAGTTGGACTATAAAAACGAACAAAAAAATTATCACTAAGTATTACATCAATATCATATTTATATGCATGAACTATAAAACAAAAATAGACAAAGTACACAACAAAGTAACAAAAACAATAGTTTATCGATCAAAGTTGTTCATGGCTGTCAATCCATAATTCATAGTGCATAACATAGTAAACACACCATTAACACTAAACATTAATGTATGGGTAAGTTTGAAATTGAAACAAAATAACTAATTCCATCCATGAAGACATAACCATAACATCTAAAGAGGAGGATTCATTAAAGAATTGTTGAATAACATATCTTCATTATCACCAACTCTGCCAATACCAACACCACTGTCATCATCATCCATTCTAGCTTCCGTGTAACTAATATCTTAAAAACCAGAGTCATGGCTTGATGAGGAATTATTGGTATAATCTAAACATAAGGGATGTTTGGTATTTGTGATTTAAAATACATGGATTCTATGAAATTGGTGTATTTAAAATTAAAATGTATGTTTCAAAATTAGTAGTTTTGTGAGATAAACATGTTTGGTATTTGTGTTCTAGATTCATAAATGGAAAGACATATTGTCCATTATACCCCAATTGTTAGTGATTAGCAACTTTACTTAAAAAAAAATATAGTAGGGGTATAAGGTGGGAAAGAAAATAGGGGATGAGGGATTTTCCACAATCTCACATTTTTTTCCTATCGTGACAACTCTTCTTCCCCCACATTTTTAGCGTTCTGGTGAAATCCATTCACACTTCAAGCTTAAACTAATAAAGAAATGGCACAGCTGGTTGAGCAGGTCTCGCAGCTAAGGGAGAAGGGAACCTCTGTTGGAGCAAGCCACCCCTTTCTTTATCTATATGCCATTCTTAGAGAAAGATCGTCTCGTATGAGATCATCGTTACGAAGCTCCTTTAATGGATTGGATGGCTTGAATCTTGAACTCCCGACTGCTTAAACCTTTGCCGGTAAAGGTAAAGAAGCTTACTTACATACTTCTTTTTTTTCAAGTTTTTGTTTAGCAGCTAGCCTGCGTGTTAGGAGCGCAGCGAATGGCTTTGCTAGTCTAGACTAGCCCTCTCTCACCTAAAGGGTGAGATTCTAAATCCATGTATTTTAACCTTTCTTGGGAATTACAATACATGGATTTTAGACAGAAATTTAACAAAAAAATAAGATATTAACTGAAATACATTTATTCTCTAGAATCACCCATCCAAATCACAAATACCAAACATCCCCATAGTGGTTTATATGATCTATTACTAACTCACATGTAAACAAAACGACACCCCCACTATGTTTTCTTTTCTTAATAGTGCTTTCATCTTCTTGAATGCCTACTTACTTGACCATCTCTTGATGCAAAACCCTCATTAACTTTACATAATCAAGTTTTGGAGACATGGTTGAACCTTTAATCAAATGGACCAATAATAAGCTTATCTTAGTGGTACTGCTCTCTACAAGTCAACGTATCTTCATTATCACCAACTCCACAAGCACCAACACCAACACAACTATCTTTATCACATGTTCTAGCTCCGTATGACTAACATATTCAAAATCAGAATCATGGCTTGATGAGAAATTATTGGTATAATCTAAACATAGTGTTTATATGATTTATCAGTGATTCACATGTAGACAAAACATATTTTAAATGATACCTCCAATTTGTTTTGTTTTTCTAATTGTGCTTTCATATTCTCCATTGCCTACCAATCTGTGTCCTGATGAAAAATCCGGCATCAACTCTACATAATCAGGTTTCAGGGACGGGGTTGAACCTTTATCATCCATGATCCAAAAATTAGTGCTTCTAATTGACTCATAATCAAATGGACAAGGGGTAAGCTATTCTTTGTGGTAGTGCTCTCTACAAGTCAATATTTTATATTCAGACTTCTACAACATGTAACTCATCATAAACATGACTCAACTATCATATACATGTCCTTCAGTTTCATGTTGTAATTGATAAAGATAAGATCACACAACCTTTTTTTTGCATTTTTCCTCTATCAGTATGGATGTGTTAAAAACACTCCAATTTTGCTCGCATTAAGATGATATTGATGTTTGGTTTATAAGTCGAATTGCAATCTTTGGAATAGTAGGAGCACTATCCCCAATTTTTTTTCAATTGAGCAATTTTATTCATCCAAATCAAGGAATAGCCATACACCTACTACAAAGGAAATAAAAGGTAGCTACTAGACAATGTTAGCTTTACTACTCTCGTGTTTTTTACATATGGCAAAGGTTCTAACCTCTTCTCTAGTAAAATCGCTATTCTCATTAGCCTCTCTCTTAGGCCGATGAAAGACTCTATTACATCTTTCAATCCAAACATGGCTCATCATAACTCTCCAATGAAGTCTTTTAGCTTTCATCCTCACTTCATCTCCTTTCCAACTATTAGTAGCCACAATCATGGCATCCCATGAGAGACCTTTAATTTCACGCAAGATAGCACTGGTCACTATCTGAGAATAGTTGCAAGCAGTAAACAACTGCGCTCTTGTTTCCTCAACACTACAACAGAGAAGGTAGCTATCATCAATTGCATTGTTCTATTTCTTGATCTTATTGATGCACATAAATTATATCACTTCCCCCCTGCACTTAACCACATTTTCTGGATTTCTTACACCCATTTCCATGATTTTATTCCCCTTTTTAGCTTGTTTTGATATTTTACCTGATTATGGTGACTAGGGACCTTCATAGTCCATTTTCACTTGGTTTCAAGTGTTTTAATGTTGTTTTAGGTCACATGGTTGGAGAGCACCACACGAGCTTTCACCTAGTTCAAATGGTTCATCATTTGGAGGTCTGAAGCTCCTAGAGTGATCGCGTGAAGTTGGCACATGGGAAGAGCCATAGGGTGCACTCTATTACTCACTGCGGCCACACAATAATTATGCGCGGTCACCATTGAACATTTTAGGTGAAATTGGTGACTAGAGTCCTTTCACCTTGTGGTCCTAACCTCCGCATCCGCGGCCACCTGTGTGGTCACCCAAATCCCGCGGTCGCGCCCGTGGATGACAACACTATATAAACATGATTTTAGCTCTTTTCAAAGAAGAGTTCAACTTTTTGGTGTTTCAAAGGCTTATTGACGAATGAAGAAGGTCTCCATCCTCCCCAAGACCATTCCCCAAGGTCTCCATCCATAATCCATCAATCCCAAGACCATTCAAGAGTTAATAATGTCTTGTTCTCCTAGTTTCTTGTTTAGGAGTAGTTGTCTTCTTATCTCTTCCATGGCACACTAGACCTAAAGTTGGGTTAAGGGGGAGATTCAATGGGTTTAAGGGTAACCATGGGGGTGTAATTGAGTGGATGGGATTGTGCATGCAGACCAAAACTCCTCTATGTTTATGCAAGTCTTGGTTCCAATTTCATTCTCTTCTTGTGTTTGGGATGTTGATGGTGAGATATGCATCTTTGTAGCCTTGAGTGCTGAGTGATTGGTACCTAGCTCGTTCGATGCTTGTTAGGACCCGAGATAGAGGCTTGTGTACTGATCTATGTGTTGCTAAGTGAGAGTATTTACATGTAGATTTGTCCTCCTAGGTGAATTCTCCACTTAGGCATTTCATCGAACACGTGGCGTGCATGATTGTTTTGTCAAGTTGTTAAGTGGAGTGGTTAGCTTGTCTTGCATTGATGTATACGGTTAGGAGCTCATTAGAGAGTCTATCTTAACATTCTTTGAGGTGTTAGGGGGACTATAATTGTGTAAGTTTTGCAAAAATAAAACTCCCCCGATAACCCGGTTTCCCCCATCCAAGTGGACCTCAAGCTTGTTGATGATCCTCGATTGCCCCTCCCATTCTTTTCTGTGAATCTTCATTTGTTGATTACTTTTGTGAGTTGTACCCTGTGTCGTTCTCTTATTTTCCATGCTCTTTGCTCCCCTTTGACTTGTCCCTTAAAGTTAACTTATGTGTTCTTGTTTGTTGAGTTGTTGTTCCATTGTTGTTGCACCCCTTTGATAGCACCGCTTCCACTATGAGTAAACTTCATTGAAGGGACCCTCACCCTTAGCCCCCGATCAAATTTGGTTCCATCACCGGGACCCTTCTTTGAAAAGGATTAGAAGCATTGCTATCATGTACTTCCGTTTTATGTTTTTTCTTCTTTTGATTGTTTTAGTTTGGTTGATTGGTCCTTTTTGTTCCTTCAATGAAGTTTACTTTTCTTGTGTGTGTTTAGTGGTGTTGCGGGTGTGGATCCTTTTCTTGTTGCTTGTTTATAAGTTCCAAGAAGCCGAATCTTCACTTTGTTATTTTGTTTTTGGTTGTATGCATGGTGTCATTGAGGAGTTTGAGAACAAGTGAACGGATGAATTTGAGACTTCTTCAGAATCCTCCCTCTCGGACTCCAAAAGTGATAGCGAGGACACATTGATCCTTTTCCCAAGCTCGGTCTACTCAGATATGGCACAAAAAAGAAGATTGGAGCCGGTCAATTTAAGCTAAAAGGGCACTACATCAATTTGGTCCAGAATCGACCTTTCCATGGTAGCCCATAAGAGTGCCCTGCTACCCACCTCGAGACATTCTATGATATTTGTGACACTTTCAAGCAAAGAGGTGTCTCGGAAGATGCTTTCAAACTTCAAATTTTCAGTTATGGGTGCGGGTGCGGCTAAGAGGTGGTTAAGTAGTCAACCGGGAGGTAGCTTTAGGGATTGGGCAACCCTATCTCAAGCTTTCCTAGAATATTTCTACCCACCTTCCAAGACTTCGGCGTTCAAATCCCAGGTAGCGCGATTCATGCAACAAGACGACGAAAGACTTTATGATTGTCGGCATCGCTTCCAAGAGCTCCTAAGAGTGTGCCCTCATCATAGCTTTGGAAGTGCTCAACTAGCCGAGTTCTTTGGAAACTCTCTAAACGACGCCACGGCCATGATATTCAACCAAATTTCCCAAGGTGACATCACACGACTAGAATCGTATGCGGCCCTTGAACATTACGCCCAAGTCGCCAAACAAAGTAGGACATGGAATTGAAGGTCAAATCCGAGAGTAGCTAGTTCGGTGGAATATTCAGAGATGGAAGGAATGATGGAGAGGCATCTCAAGGAGATGAAAACCTTGCAATCGAAGGTTGACAAGCTTACAAAGGGAAAGTCAAACACCTCTCTTTCATCAACTCAAGCGGAGTGTGGTAATTGTGGAGACTCAAGGCATCCCGAAAGGGAGTGTTTCAAGTTTGAAAGCAAGAAGAGTGGTGTTGCGCCTTGTAGTTGGTGTGGCTCTTGTGTTCACGATGGAGTTAAAAGCAAGAACTTCGGATCCACATACCCCCATGAATGAAAGGGAACTTCATTACATCTCCAAGGGGTACCCCCAAAATCAAGTGGGCTATAGAGGATATCAAGAAGAGGGATTTACAACCGAGATTACAACCAATAATTCTTCTTCATGTAATCCTAGTTATGAAGGGGGATCAAGGCCAACTTACCAACCTCAAAGAGCTCAAGGTCAAGAGTATCAAAGCCAATATCAAAGTCAAGGTTCTTCAAGTGGAGAGCCTAGCACTTGTGACATTTTGGTTTGCTTGTAAAAGATAGAACACAAGACCGACATGACGTTTTCTAGCCACGAGACTCATTTGAAGGGCCACAAGCACAAGGTCAAAGAATGGAGAGTGGTGAACCGCCCGGTCGTTGTTCGGACGGGTTCAACCAAATAAAAACTACTAATGCTAAGAAAAAGCGTATAGCAGATCGTATTCCAAGGGCTTTCTATGATTGGTTACTTCAGAACTAGCAAAATACTCGAAGGAAAACACGTTGTGCGTGGTGTGAGTTCCACGACTTCTATTTCTAAGAAATGCAGAAAAATTAAAACAAATTAAACTAAAGCAGATTGGGAATTAGGGTTTGAAAACAAGGATGACAGACGAACTTAGACTTTGAATCCCCCTTCGTTCCCAGAGCATTGGCAATCAATAGATCAGCAGATTTCGATTCTCATTCAATCAATTACTAAGACACCACCATAACTCCTTACCCTTAGGTTTAAGACCAGCGAACGTTCGCTCTATCCGTTCTAACTACCAAGATTAACTAGCCGCCCGGGTACGGTCGCCTCTCGCAACGACTTAATTAATTGGTGTAATTACTAATGATTAATGAGTTACTCTTGCAGTGAATTAACCCTAACCGGTTCCTACGAAAGGCACACTCCAATTAGAAGGTTAATTGTTTAATTCGATGTTCTAAAGTAAGGCGAGCGTTCGCTTCTATCCTTAGCTTAACCAGAATCTAATCTAGGTGATCAATCCAGACAAGAAACACGAACAATGAAGAACGAATCAAACATGAAAAAAAACCGATTGAATTTCGAATCTAATCACCACGATCCGTGACCGCTTTAAAGCCCTGGGTCACTTAGGGTTCATCTAGTCTAAGCTCTAACGAGTTTAGCTACTCATGATTATTACAAAAGAAACAAAGATAAAGAAAGAGTTCATCATTCAAAGGAAGAACAGAAAAGAATCTGAAAAACCTAATTTAGACGACTCTGACAGACTTCGATCTTCGGTAGATTACACTCCTAGCTCCGGTTCTCCGAGATGGAAGGGATGGCGTCACGATCTCTATCCGGCTCTTCGAACTCCAACTCTTCGCTCCCGAACTTGAGAGGATTCTGATTCGACAAAGTTGTGTTTTGCGAATTATGATTGTATATTACGATCCTTTTTCTTTGGGCCGTCGGGTTAAGTATTTATACTTAACCCTAACTGATCCGGATTAGCCTGATATTTTCGCCGAAAACATAAGGATATTTTCGGCGAAAACCCTTGTGTAAATGGCCGTGATCTCTCTGCTTTGTATTTTCGGTCCGAAGAGCACAATGTTTTTCGCCGAAGTCATTCTTCACTCGGCGTCAGTTGATTTGCACTATTGTTTTCACCGAATATGGAAGCTTATTTTCGCCGAATGTGTAAGTGTGAATGGGCAGACTTTCGGTTTGACTTGATCGGCTCCTTGGATCGATTCCGGTTTGATTCCTCGAGGTTCCAACGCCTTAGACACGTCCATGGCTACTCTATTTGATGGCAAAAACCTGTGCTAACATAAAAACACTAGAAAACCATCAAATAGACCTGAAACGGGCCAAGGTAACACAAATGGCACGAGATAGGGCAATCGATTGAATATTCGTTATTCTACCCTAAAAAACATGTCTGAAGCAAAGAAATGTCGCTTAAATGAGGCTGATAATCACATCAAATCGAGTGTCATCAAATACCCCACACTTAAGCTTTTGCTTGTCCTCAAGCAAACTGAATAGAAATGCTCATGTTCATAAATGATAAGATCGATAAAATTGGAGCTCAATAAAACGCAATGAATTATTAGACAGATCGATCCTAGAACAAGAAACCTAACATGCATACAGATCAGCCAAACTACCTGGTCTCACTAATAAACTGCACACGACAAGTAATTAGCAACCAATTATGCACGAATTTGACCTGATCGACCAGACTCCTCACACAGGATATATATAGTACAATGGGAACTCTCACTCTCTGTGTTTAAGGACGTGTTTCTGCTCTCGATCATTTTCTGTTACCAAATTCTGTCATAGGTTTGCATTTCGACCACATCTCCACCACTGTGACAACACGAGTATCTAGTCAAGAAGGACTTCCCTGCTAGGACCGTAATGAATACTACACTACTCGGGTTTATAATGAGATGGATGATGGGAATGAATGATGATGGCTTTGTGCGGTGTAGCTTTCGACTAACTTCCCTCGAATCTAATCTATGGCTTCCTACCGTCTAACCAAACACGGGTGGAATGATGAACGCTCGTCCTATGATACCCTCAAGCAACCTATCACTTATTCTTTTTCTTTACACGATTTTTTTCTTTTCTTTTGAACTTTTTTTTTGACTTCGTTCTTCCATTTGTAGGGAGAAGAACGTTTTATTGAACAACACTTTGAAACTTTTCTTATTTTTCTGATTTTTCTGCTTCTCTTTTTTTCTGAAGCTTGCTTCTTTTCTTACTTTACTTTTTTTTACTTTTTTTTCTCTTTTGTGCCGATTTTCTTTTCGTTGCTAGAGGGGTTTACACATCTGGACATATTAGCTAAGACCACGTGTTTAATGGCTATAGGCAGGTTACCACAAACCGACTTCCGGTAGGTCAATCTAGAACTACAACCACAGGGGATCAATGGGGAATGAAAGAAATGAGAAATGGCTGTAATGTATTATCGAACCGAAAGAATAGGCCAAGCTCAAGGGTCTAAACCTAGTGGATTTATCGTTTGGTAGGCTATCTAGCTTAGTAGCTGAATCTAGGTGCCCCTATCCTTCTAGAACTAGTGTCATCGTGTGGTCTCGAGTAGGTCTCATGCAAATTCTAACTCATTCAAGTAAACAGAAAACCACTCAGAAAGAATTAAAATTGCAAGTTACGTGCAATGGATCAAAAGCTCACAGTTGGTTTGCTAGTCGGATTCGGTCATTTTCATGCAATCAAGGCTACAAACTACAAGTGTGATTTTAAAATTCTGTTCTGACCAGGCAATTTAGCATCAAAGTATACAAGTTGGTTCTCAAGTTCTAGGTTAAGCAGTCTAAGCATCATTATGAAGGGTTGAACAACAACTTAACATCAAAAATCAAGAACTGAGCCATTCTAATGCTAGAGAGACTGGAATGGAATCACGAGGCACAAATAAAACACAATCAAGGGCAATCAAGTTCATGCAAGGTTCTCTAGCATCCTACCCCACACTTAAATCACACTGTGTCCTGACAGTGAAAGGACTAGAGTTCAGAGTGAAGTAGAAGAACCTGGATCGAGATGATTGGCGTAGTGGATGAGCACGGATCCTCGGAGCGAAGGGAATCTACCCAACGAAGCAAAGGGGATCTCCTACTGCCTACAAAACAAAAACAAATAAAACATAAAAAGGAAACCGGGACAAGTGTCCCGGATCACACAAAAAAAGAAAAAAAAAAGTTGGACCGAAATCCGAAAATAATAAATAAAAAGAAGACACCAGAAAAGGAATACAACCCGATCACTGCTGGTCCGGTGAGCCGGGAGGTGAAAAGTGGAGAAATTCGCCGAGCTGGCGTTGCCACGCCATTTATGCCTCATATCACCGGTCGGCGCGGCGCATATGTTGCTGCATAATAGTCCACCGCGCCTCTTGAGTGGCATTGTCGGTGATGCGCCACTCCTGAAGTCGCTCGTATAACTCACCAAGATCCGCGGGGTGATGTCGGGGCTGTTGGGGAGGCGCCTGGTATGGATCTGGAATGTGCGGCGGCGACTGGTGAGCATACCCTGCCTGATGATGTGGCGAGGGTATATAGTCTTGGAATTCTGGCGGCGGCTGCGGCTGCTGCTCCTCAGCATCATCTTCTTCCTCTGACTCGACCACAGGATGGAGTGGAGGATCAGCTGCTACATGGGGACTAAGGTCGAGTTCTAAGTCGTACTCAACCGCCAAGTCTCCTCCAACGGTCCTAACTGGATGGCGTGGAATGTGCGGGCCATACCATGGCTGATGCCGAAGGAGAGGATAAGCTGTCCTATGAAGTTGCCCCCCAAGAGTTTGCGGGGTGGCGTGTTCCTCTTGGTCTTCTGGCGGAAGATGGGAGCTAGTACCCAGCCGGGGTGCAGAGGATAGCTCTCTCGGATGGCTTGGAGAAGCATGAGCTCGTCCTTGAGGATATGGTGGCGATCCTTGTCTCGAACATATAAAAGCGACCTCCGCCAAACCATATGAATAAACTTATAGAGCGGGTGAGAGAGAGACTTAACTGAGTTGCTCACCCCGAGGCGATCGCATGTACGCCTGTCATGTGGCTCCAAAGCGCGTTGTACTCCTCGTCGTCATCATCTTCTCCCCAACCGAGGTGATGATCATGATAGTGCTCGTAGGGGATGCCGAGATGAGCGGCAAACTCATCGTAGATGAGCTGCCTGTACACCCCAGCATGATAGAAGGTGACCACCTTCTGGCGTTGCTTCCTCTTGTGCTCGTCCAGATCAAAGGTTGCCCAGAACTCCTGGAGGGCAATGTCTGGGAACTCGACGGCGATGGTGGTCAGCTCGAGGAGACCAGCCGATGCTAAGGCGTCATGCACGTTTCGGTGGTAGTTGATAAGCGAGATTTAACTCACAACTATCAAGGTCGTATTCCACGAGGGCTCTCTCAAAAGCTTGTACTCACACGGTTCATGGACGGTCTATTCATTTAAAAATTGGTTTTAGTTTGGAAAGGAAATAAAAACATAAAAGAAACTAAACAAACAA
Organism: Linum lewisii; assembly: GCA_034768395.1. Classification (NCBI taxonomy): domain Eukaryota; kingdom Viridiplantae; phylum Streptophyta; class Magnoliopsida; order Malpighiales; family Linaceae; genus Linum; species Linum lewisii. The sequence goes on along the minus strand of CM068299.1, from coordinate 21,948,486 downwards.
GCAAATCAAAAGGGTGCAAATCAAAGGTAAAGGAGGTTAACTTGGAAAGATAGCTTCATCATGCTCAAGAGGAACAAATGCACAAACAAGCCAAACATGATCGAGGATGCAATCGAATGACCATGCAAATCCCTTCTATAGACTCAATGCACTCTCGTCGCACTAAATCCCTATCCTAGAACCACTCAACCTAGGCTCTCGCTCTCAAGCTAAGTGACTAAGGATGCATTAAAGGTGTTTGATGAAATGCCAAGCCACAAAACCCTCTCCTATGACTCTATGACCACTAGGCTAGACACCACACTCTCATGTCAATGTCCTAACACTAAGAGAATCATCCAAAGACTAATCAAGGTTCAATTGAATGAAAAACCTAATGCACACCAAGTGTTCGATAAAATGCACAAGTGAGAAATCATGCAACTATGGTTGAATTGAGATGATCTAATCTCTTAGAACACACTCTCTTCAATCCCCAGACCTACAATCCATGTAATCCAAGCACTCTCATGCATTACATTACAAATAATAGACCAATCAAGCCATAGCCATCAATGGAATTAACAACAAGTCATAGAGACCATGTTCTTACAATCCAAGATCAATCATGGCAAGTTTATACAATTAACCTCTATCTAGCACAACCATCTATCAATCCAAGAAAACCTAGGAAATCAGCCACACATGGCCAAGGGTACACAAGAGAAAGAAAGAGAGATGGTCACCAAGGGTTCCATGGCAATCCTCTTCTTGCAAGCTCCTCTCCCCAAGGTTGTGGGCTTCAATCCAAGCTCCTTACTCCAATTTGCACCTTGCTCTAGGGTTGTGAGGATCGGTTGATAAGGAGAAAGGGTAATTGGCGATGATGAGGATGAGTTGAGAGAGAGAGTCGGCGATTGTAAAAATAATAATGGAAATCCTCCCTTCAATTTTTGCCCCTACTTCTTTATATAGCACGCCGGGAAAGGCTGATATTTTCGGCGAATATGTGTGAAGATTTCGCCGAAAATATACTTGAAAATCACCGACCGCTGCTGCATTTCTTCTAAAGTTTTCGGCGAAAACTTTGAATGTTTTCGCCGAAAATATCCTCAATGACCGAAGGCCTTCTGTCTGCTTCCAGTTTTCGATCCGAGAACTTGACAATTTCGCCGAAAGCTTCCTTTTCGGCGAAAATCCTATGATATTTTCGCTGAAAAGGTCTTCAGCTGAAAGTCGTATTTTCTCCAATTTTGCAACATCCATATCTCCTCCGTCCTAGCTCCTATTGACCTCCCGTTTGATCCTACGTGCTCCTTATCACCAGTACTACAATGCCAAGACTTGAAAATACACAGAAAACAGCTCCAATAGACATGGAATTGGCCTCAAAGTGGCAACCGGGCAACAAAAGGACACTTTGCACAAAACTTCAATAAAAGCATATTAAGCATGGCATTTAAGAATCAAACACGGGCATTTCATAGGCTAATCAAAGGCTTAAAATGCACCAAATAAAGTCACATCAAATTCCCCTACGACTAAGCTTTGCTTGTCCTCAAGCAAATGAACTAGAAAACATCCAAGCTCACAAATGACAAGATCGGCCCATTGAGATTCAAGCAATAACAATTCGGCTTAAACTGTTCCACGAACAAACTAAACCTACACATGCAAGAACGTCAACCAAACAAGTCTAGACCTCACTATTTTACTGAACACTACAAGTAGTGGTTGATTGGGACACAGCAAAAACCGACCACGACAACACCAACTCTAATCAAAAGGACTTGAAATCGGGAAATGGATCGTAAGTGGTGAGTGATTATGATGTGGCTATCGACTCGACTTCATCCGCTTCTAGATCCGCACTTTACAAACTCTGGCTAGGATCAAGGGCTACATTTGAGAACTCTTTTTCTTTCTTTTCTTTTCTTTTCATTTCCATTTTTTTCTTTTTTTTCTTTTTTTCTTACTGCATACTAGTGCTCGATTCAACACTTCACTTAGGTGTTGAACCTGCCTAGCTCACAGCCTTTGCCCTTTTGCTAGTGCTCAACCCGACACTTCACTTAGGTGCCGAGCTTGCCTAGCTTTTCTTTTGAGCATTTTTTTTTCTTTTCTTCACAATTTAGCCACTTGATCCTTAGCCCCTTACAACTTCCACACAAGATTTCAAATTGGATTCCGTCTATTCTCAAGCCACAATCACGAAGGATCAAAAAGGGTGATGAAAAGCATGGAATAGGGTGCCTTTATCATCTTAGGCCGGTGTTATCGAGTGGTACAAAAAACACGTATCAAACCAATCAACCAACACACAAGAGTGATAAAATCTCTGTTCTGGCCTATACTCATTTGATATTAGTGCTAACATGCTGGTTATAGGTTCTAAGTGGAACAGTCTAAACGTCATTATGAAATCTTGAAGTCAATTAAACACCAAAAGTCAAGAACCGAATGATTCTACAATAGAGGAAATTGACATTCAATTAAGATCATGCAACTCATCAAAGCATAGCCTTAGACTTCTACCGACAAATAATCACACCAAACCTCAAACTCCCCTACGACTAACATGAGCATTGTCCTCAATGATCAAGAGAGAGAAGATAAGGTGGAACGAAGTTACCGCGTTGGTAGAGAGGAGCATAGGACGTAATAGAGGTGAAAAAGTTTAATGATGATCCTTGGTGAAGAGTGATCCAAAATGCTTGCCAAACCTTATTCAAAAAGCTAAAACAACACAAAAACCTCAAACAAGAATTAAAAGCGAAAAATTAAAGATAACATGGGGTGCCTCCCAAGAGGCGCTTGGTTACCGTCTTAAGCTCGACGATACCTGCGTTATGGTGTCCAACTTAGCACCTCCTTCAAGTCAAGTAGCTTCTTCCATGATGAGAGTTGAGCTCCAAGTAGCGATAGAAGCAAATGGTAGAATGACCAATGAGCTAAGCTTGAGTTCCAATTGTTACCTTGCCATGGCCTTTTACCATTGAGTTTAGGAGTTTGAGGAAGAATGTATGGTAGGGGGCCACCATTGAGCTCCATCGTCTCCAAGTTGGTGATGCCACTCGAAGCGTCTTTCGGTTCAAACATGGGCGACTCCTCTTCCATTATCACCTTAGGGGGTGTAGAGATGCATGTCTCCTTGGGTTCTTGGCACAAATACTTCATGATCAAGCAAGAAGATTGAAGAGCACTAACAATCTTTGGTGGGGCCACAATAGGGTGGTGTTGTTCACTTTCGTGCTCCACTCTCGGTGCCACCTCTTCTTGAAGCGTCTCCAAGTCATCTCTCACCTCCTCTAAAGGGTAATCATCCTCAAATCTCCTCGATTCTTCTATCCACACATCATCAATACTCGGCATTTCCATGGGAAAAGCATGCTCTTCAATTCCCTCCACTACCAATTCTTATTCCGTGTCAAGCTCCTCGGATTCACAAGTGTCATCTTCATCATCATAAGCGTACTCCACCCCCTTGGGCTGATTCTCATTCTCTAGAGCTTCCATGACGAGATTCATACTTTGAGCCAAGTGATTGAGCCGAACCGCATTGTCGTCCGCAATCTTCAAGAACTCATCTAGCATGGATGGAGAGGGAGAGTGTTGCTCCACCTTATGGGGTTGATGTTCATTTTCAAGCATCCCATTGATGTGCGCCATGGTTTGAGCTAAGTGATTAAATTGATTCGCATTGTCTTCCGCAAGCTTCAAAGCTTCCTCAAGTGTGGGAAGAGGTGGAGGAGGTTCCTCATAGCTTACGAGCTCCTCTCGAGGACGCTCACTTTCCTTTACCATTTTCAAGAGCTCCTCTAACATAGAAGAAGGTTGAGAGGGTTGCTCATAGCTTGTGAAATCCTCTTGAGGGCGCTCGCTTTCTCTAACCATCTTAAAGAGCTCCTCTAGCATGGAAGGCGGTGGAGAATGTTGTTCATGACTTGTGAATTCCTCTTGATAGTACTCCGGAAACACTTGATGGTAGGGTGGAGATGGATAGGGACATTGCTCATTCCACATGGGTGTTGAAGCTTGTTGTTCTTGACCCCACCATTGGCTATCTCCCTCATAAGTTTCTTGGTAGTAGTTGGATGGAGTAGGATCACCATAGTATGGGTTAGGAGATGGGTTCCACCCTTGATAGGTACCATAACCTTTATTTCCATGCCACGAGTTCATCTTACTTGCAACCTTGCTCCCATGAATTAGATAGGTGGAGAAGGGGCCTACAAACACGCACAACAAACACAACCAAGTAGTACAACAATGCGGGATAACAAAACCACAAAAACAAATACAAAAACAAAAAACAAAGAAGCAAAACTAAAACGGAAGGAAGTGAATAGAACGGTCCACTACTAAATGCTTTCAAAGGATTGAGAAAGGTCCCCGGCAACGGCGCCAAAAACTTGATAAGTGAGATTTAACTCACAACTATCAAGGTCGTATTCCACGAGGACTCTCTCAAAAGCTTGTACTCACACGGTTCATGGACGGTCTATTCATTTAAAAATTGGTTTTAGTTTGGAAAGGAAACAAAAACATAAAAGAAACTAAACAAACAAGCAAATCAAAAGGGTGCAAATCAAAGGTAAAGGAGGTTAACTTGGAAAGATAGCTTCATCATGCTTAAGAGGAACAAATGCACAAACAAGCCAAACATGATCGAGGATGCAATCGAATGACCATGCAAATCCCTTCTATAGACTCAATGCACTCTCGTCGCACTAAATCCCTATCCTAGAACCACTGAACCTAGGCTCTCGCTCTCAAGCTAAGTGACTAAGGATGCATTAAAGGTGTTTGATGAAATGCCAAGCCACAAAACCCTCTCCTATGACTCTATGACCACTAGGCTAGACACCACACTCTCATGTCAATGTCCTAACACTAAGAGAATCATCTGAAGACTAATCAAGGTTCAATTGAATGAAAAACCTAATGCACACCAAGTGTTCGATAAAATGCACAAGTGAGAAATCATGCAACTATGGTTGAATTGAGATGATCTAATCTCTTAGAACACACTCTCTTCAATCCCTAGACCTACAATCCATGTAATCCAAGCACTCTCATGCATTACATTACAAATAATAGACCAATCAAGCCATAGCCATCAATGGAATTAATAACAAGTCATAGAGACCATCCTCTTACAATCCAAGATCAATCATGGCAAGTTTATACAATTAACCTCTATCCTAGCACAACCATCTATCAATCCCAGAAAACCTAGGAAATCAGCCACACATGGCCAAGGGTACATGATGGAACCGTCGTTGTGCTGAGCAGGTTCGATCAAATAACTATCAAGCTCAAGAGCTAGGATAGATCGTATTCCACGGGCCTTCGAATGATTGGCTACTTCAGAACTAACAAATTATTCAAATAAAAACACTTAGTGCGTGGTGTGAGTTCCACGACTTCTAATTCTAAAGAATGCAGAAAAATTAAAACAAATTAAGCTAAAGCAGATTGAGAATTAGGGTTTGGAAACAAGAATGACAGACGAACTTAGACTTTGAATCCCCCTTCGTTCCCCAGAGCATTGGCAATCAACAGATCAGCGGATTTCGATTCTTATTCAATCAATTACTAAGACACCACCATAACTCCTTACCCTTAGGTTTAAGACCGGCGAACGTTCGCTCTATCCGTTCTAACTACCAAGATTAACTAGCCGCCCGGGTACGGTCGCCTCTCGCAACGACTTAATTAATTAGTGTGATTACTAGTGATTAATGAGTTACTCTTGCAGTGAATTAACCCTAACCGGTTCCTACGAAAGGCACACTCCAATTATAAGGTTAATTGTTTAATTCGATGTTCTAAAGTAAGGCGAGCGTTCGCTTCTATCCTTAGCTTAACAAGAATCTAATCTAGGTGATCAATCCAGACAAGAGACATGCACAATGAAGAACGAATCAAACATGAAACAGAACTGATTGAATTTCGAATCTAATCACCGCCGATCCGTGACCGCTTTAAAGCCCTGGGTCACTTAGGGTTCATCTAGTCTAAGCTCTAACGAGTTTAGCTACTCATGATCATTACAAAAGAAGCAAAGACAAGGAAAGAGTTCATCATTCAAAGGAAGAACAGAAAAGGATCTGAAAAACCTAATTCAGACGACTCCGACAGACTCCGATCTTCGGTAAGTTCCACTCCTAGCTCCGGTTCTCCGAGATGGAAGGGATGGCGTCACGATCTCTATCCGGCTCTTCGAACTCCAACTCTTCGCTCCAAAACTTCAGAGGATTCTGATCTCGAAAAGTTGTGTTTTTCGAATTATGAAATTGTGTGTCCCCTCGCCCCCCTCCGGGCCGCCGGATTAAGTATAAATACTTAACCCTAGTTGGGCCGGGCTGAGCTGATATTTTCGCCGAAACCATAGGGCTAGTTTCAACGAAAATTCTTGTGTAAATGGCCATGATTTCTCTGCCTTGCATTTTCGGTCCGAAGAGCTTAATGGTTTCGCCGAAATCAGTCTTCACTTGGTATCGGCTGATTTGCATTGTTGATTTCGCCGAAACTGAAGGCCTGGTTTCGCCAAAACTGTAAGTGTGAATGGCAGATTTTCGGCTTGAACTTGATTGACTCCTTTGGTCGATTCCGGTTTGATTCATCGAGGTTCCTACGCCTTAGACACGTCCATGGCTACGCTATTTGACGGCAAAAACCTGTGCTAACACAAAAACACTAGAAAACCATCAAATAGACCCGAAACGGGCCAAAGTAACACAAATGGCACGAGATAGGGCAATCGATTGAATATTCGTTATTCTACCCTAAAAACAATGTCTTAAGCAAAGAAATGTCGCTTAAATGAGGCTGATAATCACGTCAAATCAAGTGTCATCAAATACCCCACACTTAAGCTTTTGCTTGTCCTCAAGCAAACTGAATAGAAACGCTCATGTTCATAAATGATAAGATCGATTAAATTGGAGCTCAATCAAGCACAATGAATTATTAGACAGATCGATCCTAGAACAAGAAACAAAACATGCATACTGATCAGCCAAACTACCTGGTCTCACTAATAAACTGCACACGACAAGTAATTAGCAATCAATCATGCACGAATTTGACCTGACTGACCAAACTTCTCACACAGGATATATTTAGTACAATGGGGACTCTCACTCTCTGTGTTTAAGGACGTGTTTCTGCTCTCGATCGTTTTCTGTTACGATTCTGTTACGAATTCTGTCATAGGTTTGCATTTCGACCACATCTCCACCACTGTGACAACACGAGTATCTAGTCAAGAAGGACTTCCCTGCTAGGACCGTAATGAAATCTACACTACTCGGGTTTATAATGAGATGGATGATGGGGATGAATGATGATGGCTTGGTGCGGTGTAGCTTTCGACTAACTTCCCTCGAATCTAATCTATGGCTTCCTACCGTCTAACCAAACACTGGTGGAATAATGAACGCTCGTCCTATGATACCCTCAAGCAACCTAGCACTTATTCTTTTTCTTTTGCATACACATTGTTTTTTTTTCTTTTCAACTTTTCTTTCTACTTCGTTCTTCCATTTGTAGGGAGAAGAACGTTTTATTTGAACTAAACTTTGAACTTTTTCTGATTTTCTTCATTTCTCTTTTTTTTCGAAAATTTTCTTTTTTTTTCTTTACTTTTTCTTTTGTGCCGATTTTTCTTTTAGTTGCTAGAGGGGTTTACACGTCTGGACATATTAGCTAAGACCACCTGTTTAATGGCTATAGGCAGGTTACCACAAACCGACTTCCGGTAGGTCAATCTAGAACTACAACCACAGGGGATCAACGGGGAATGAAAGAAATGGGAAATGGCTGTAATGTAATATCGAACCGAAAGAACAGGCCAAACTCAAGGGTTTAAACCTAGTGGATTTTATCGTTTGGTAGGCTATCTGGCTTAGTAGCTGAATCTAGGTGCCCCTATCCTTCTAGAACTCGTGTCATCGTGTGTCTCGAGTATGTCTCATGCAAATTCTAACTCATTCAAGTAAACAGAAAATCACTCAGAAAGAATTAAAATTGCAAGTTACGTGCAATGGATCAAAAGCTCACAATTGGTTTGCTAGTCGGATTCGGTCATTTTCATGCAATCAAGGCTACAAACTACAAGTGTGATTTTAAAATTCTGTTCTGACCAAGCAATTTAGCATCACAACATACAAGTTGGTTCTCAAGTTCTAGGTTAAGCAGTCTAAGCATCATTATGAAAGGTTGAACAACAACTTAACATCAAAAATCAAGAACTGAGCTATTCTAATGCTAGAGAGACTGAAATGGAATCACGAGGCACACAAAACACAATCAAGGGCAATCAAGTTCATGCAAGGTTCTCTAGCATCCTACCCCACACTTAAACCGGACTGTGTCCTCACATGACTAATTCTAGAGTTTAGAGTGGAATGGAAGAACCTGGACCGAGATGATTAGTGTAGGGGATGAGCACGGGTCCTCGGAGCGGAGGGAAGTGTAACAGAACCTGAAGCAAAGGGAATCTCCCAACTGCCTACAAAACAAAAAGAAATGAAACATAAAAAGGAAATCGGGACAAGTGCCCCGGATCCACAAAGAAAAAAAGTTGGACCGAAGTCCGAAAAGAATAAATAAAAAGAAAGGACAAGGAAAAAGACACCACCTGATCATCACTGGTCAGAGGTGTCGGGGTGGGGGAAGTGGAAGTAATCGACGAGCTGTCGCTGCCACTCCAGCTGTCGCTCATATCGCCGGTCGGCTCGGCGCATGTGTTGTTGCATAATATTCCACCTAGCCTCTTGAGTGGTGGTGTCGGTGATTCGCCACTCCTGCAGTCGCTTGTACAACTCACCAATGTCCGCGGGGTGGTGTTGCGGCTGGTGAGTATGCGCCGGGAATGGATCTGGAATGTGCGGCGGTGACTGGTGGATGTACCCTGCCTGATGGTGTGGCGAGGGTATATAATCTTGAAACTCAGGCGGCGGCTGCGGCTGCTGCTCCTCAGCATCATCTTCGTCCTCCGACTCGACCGCAGGTTGGAGTGGAGGATCTGCTGCTACATGGGGACTGAGGTCGAGTTCTAGGTCGTACTCGACCGCCAAGTCTCCTCCAACGGTCCTAACTAGATGTCGTGGAATGTGTGGGCCATACTCATGGCTGATGCCGAAGGAGAGGATGAGCTGTCCTATGAAGTTGCCTCCCAAGAGTTTGCGTGGTAGCTTCTTTCTCTTGGTCCTCTGGCTGAAGATGTGAGCTAGCACCCAGTCGGGGTGGAGAGGGTAGCTCTCTCGGATGGCTCGGTGAAGTACGAGCTCCTCCTTAAGGATATGGTGGCGATCCTTGTCTCTGACATATAAAAGTGACCTCCGCCAAACCATATGAATAAACTTATAGAGCGGGTGAGAGAGAGACTTAACTGAGTTGCTCTTCCCGAGGCGATCGCCTGGCACGCCTGTCATGTGGCTCCAAAGGGCGTGCAACTCCTCGTCGTCATCATCCTCGCCCCAACGAGGTGGTGATCATGATAGTGCTCGTAGGGGATGCCCAGATGAGCGGCAAACTCATCGTAGGTGAGCTGCCTGTACACCCCTCCAAGAAAGAAGGTGATCACCTTCTGGCCCCGTCTCCTCTTATGCTCGTCCAAGTCAAATGTTGCCCAGAACTCCTGGAGAGCAATGTCTGGGAACTCGGCGGTTGTGGTGGTCAGCTCTAGGAGACCGGCTGGTGCTAAGGCGTCATGCACGTTCCGGTAGGAATCCTCGTCATGCTCCTGGAGAGACTCCATGGACAGAGGGCGCACGTCAGCTCCACGGATGTGCTGAATCTTCTGGAAGTTCTCAAAGTAAAAGTCCGGTAGACGGGCGATGGTGGGATGGTATCCAGCATGGCGAGGGAGTGCAGGTGGAGGACCCAGAATGGCGGGTGTGACGGGAGCGGCAGCTCCTGAGCTCGAGGCGCCATCAAGGCGTGCCTTAGTCCTGCGCTCAAAAGTGTTCCTAAAACCAGAAGTGAAACCAGATTAGTCAACTAAGATCCTACCCCACACATAGTAGAAAAACTCAATTTCACAAAGAAACGAGGGAAACTAAGTGGGGTAAGCAAGGCAAGGGAACCGGTAATCATAGACAATAGAACACATGTCTTAAGAACAGCTATAAACAGGTAAGCGCAATCAGAGTTCAAAAAGTCAAACCGACATTTTAGAAAGTCAACATTAAGCCATATTGAACCCTAATCATGGCAAGACTATCACAACTTGGAAATTGACGGCATCATATGATTGCAAATGGCGGCACAATAATATGAACAAGAATGAACACTTATGACAGCCAAACGATCAACAACAAGTCAACGTCAAACCAGCATATCTCACAAGTCAACATAACAACGAATCAATCGTATGCATAGCAACACATGACCAAATGATATGGAAATTAAGCACGGAACTCCATAAGCATCATAGAACAGTTCTATAAGTTCAGTCAATCCTAGTTCACACGAAACAGTTGGCACGCAAAACGAGGTAAACCGAAAAAGTCAACTGAAAGTCAACCCCAACGAAATTCAGCGATCCATATGTCAAAAGATTCGTATTGAAAAGTTGTACACTTTACCTTGAAGCCATGGAAGCAAAAACTGAACGAGTTGGGAGGAATCGGTGAAAAACGATGAAAACTAGGGTTTCGGTGAACTAGAGCTGCAAAGCTCCGATTTGGTTGTTCTAGGGCTCGTTGGGATCGAAATGAGGAGGGGAGTGGTGCGGCGGCGGTCTCGACGGCGGTGGCGAGTGAAACGGCGGCGACGGCGGGTATTGAAAGTGGAGCGTCGGCGATATGAAAAGGATAGGGGGTTTCGGGTGGCTGGTCGAAAATGAGAGGGGATGAGAGAGGGGGTGGTCCGAAATTTTAAAAGGGGATTTTGGGTGATTTTTCAAATAAGTTTCGGCGAAAGTAGGGGGTGGTTTCGCCGAAACTACTAGTTAGAATGAATTGACCGATTTGAACAGGCGGTTTCGCCGAAAATGGGAGCTCGGTTTCGCCGAAAATTTCAGTTGGGATGGTTTCGCCGAAATCAGAAAATTTTCGAACCAAAAATAGGAAACAGGAAGAATGAGTTCGAAAACCAAGAATCAGTTTCGCCGAGAATGGTAGTGGCTTCCCCGAAAATTTTGAACTGTTCGGGTTGAAAATATTTTCGTAAATCAGGCCAACTTCAGAAAATCACAGTTAAATCCAGAAAATCGGAACGACCTCAATCAACTTGCGACTGACTCTATGACATGCAGACTCTACACAAAAAATAATAAATCAAACAAACTGACACTTTTGGCTCTCCCGAACCGACTCTAAAAGACCAAGGTTGAAACAAAACAAAACTGACTCCAGCCGTGGGTTGCCTCCCACGAAGCGCTCTTTTATTAACGTCCTTGAGCTGGACGATACCTGGACGGTATTAGGAGACATCCCAACTTAGATTCTCCTTCACGCTCACGTCGGAGTTCATGAAATATAGCTTCGGGACTTCTCCGGTAAACGTGAATTTCTTCCCGTTTGCATGTAGTAGTTTGGTACGTCCGTCGGGAAGATGATCAACGAACTTGAACGGTCGAACAGCTCTCTAGAGAGGTCATCCTTCTTTAGTGTGACGATGGAAGGAATGAGGACTGTCGGTTTCTCTTTTTCTTTCTTCTTCGGCTTGTTATCACCAGGATCGGTGATCGTTAGTACTTCCTTAGGAGATGCTTTCGGCTTCTCCCTCCATACTTGTTCCGGCGCCGGTTTCTCGGAACGTGTTGGTGGTGCAGCTGGCTCGGTGGAAGATGGTGGAGCTTTTGGTCTCCAGACCATTTGGGTCATCGTCTTCTTGTTCTTTCCTCGAGGTCTGCTCGGTGATTTAGAAGAGGCTTGCAGTTCCTGCTTCTTCTTCTTAAGCGGCTTCTGAACCAAAATTTCTGGCTTCTTAATGACCTGTTTAATATCTGCAGCAACAAATGATCTAGAGACACTGGAAGAAGCATTAGTAACGGAGTTGACTGGAGTCAACTCCACAGCTTCAACAGCTAAGCAGTGAGGTTCTTCATTCATAGAGTCATGTTTCATGCATCTTTAAGACGAAACGTTTTTGTTTCTTTACCAATTCTTAAAGTCAAAGAACCATTAGGAACGTTAATATTCATTCCAGTAGTAGCCATGAAAGGTCGACCTATGAGGATTGTAGAATCATCGGTACTAGTATCCATAATCACATAGTCAGCTAAAAACGTGAACGGACCACATTTAGTAACAACGTCTTTAATCTCTCCCTTAGGGGTTTTAAGCGATCTATCAGCAAAGACAAGTTGCATACTGGGCGGTTCAAGTTCTCCTAGTTTTAATCTTTCATATAGACTCACAGGCATAACATTAACAGATGCTCCTAGATCAACTAAGCAACGTTCAATTTCAGCATCATTGATGACCAAAGGCAAAGTAAAAGAACCAGGATCAGATAACTTAGCTGGATATGGAGAGACAGGTTTCTTAATACGAATGTCGGGGTATCCTTCCTTGTTCCCCTTCATGCCAGTCTCGATCCTTGCATTTGGAACAGTGCTCTAGGAAAAGGAGGCTTCACAACGTATGGTGCAAGAGGAGGATCATCCTTAGGCGCTGGTTCTGTTCCTCTTCTTCTTCTTCTTCCGGAGTTTCAGCGATCCTACGTAAAACAGAAAAAGCATCAGCAATTAAGTTCGGAAGTTTTCGAGCAGTTACCATTTTAGCCTGTTCTTTTCTCGGGTTTGGCTTGTCTGGCTTGGAAGCTGGCCAAATGGTCGACCAGATGCTAGCATGCTCGAGATGTTGTTCACGACTTGCTCAATCCGTTGACCAGATGCTATTTGTTCTTGATTGAGAAGAGCTTGAGCCTTGAACTGACTGTCATGATCATCGAGTCTTGTGATGATCTGGCTGAGCTTCTTATCCAGGTCACTGACATTATTATCTCTTTGATGCTGCTGTCCTGGATAGGTATTGTTAAGATATTGATTCTGGCGATTGCCAGGAGCAGTTCCATAATTACCCGGATTGCGATGCGGCGGCTGGTAGACACCTACCGACGGATGGTTAGGCTTCTGATCCTGAGCTTGACCAGCCGGGCGGTTATTCTGGTTTTGGTTATGATTGGTGCCAGTATTATAGGGAGGTCTGTCTTGATAGTTCCCTTGCTGTCTGAAGTTACGATAACCAGCATAACCATTCTGATTATTAACGAAGCCTTGTTGGATGAAATTTACCTCTTCGGCAGACCAGACTTCTGCCTTACCAAAATTCTGACAACAGCCTTCGTTATGTGCGCAAGCCCCACACCACTCGCAATCGCAACATAGACAGAAGCTGCCGGTGGCTTGATTGGTGTGGTAGACTTCTTCAAATGCTTCTCTACCTCTGCCTTGATAGCTGCTTCGTAATCTAGCTTGCTCCTCGATCCTTCATGTTGTCGCTCCCAGTTCCCTGACTTGGAGGCACAGTTTGCGAAGTGCAGAAGAGCAGCTTCAGGGGTGAGTGTAGTGCAGTCCCCTTCAGCTAGAGAATTGACCCACTTGGCAGATTCTTCTCGAAGTCCTCGAGAGAAGATTTCAGCTAACTGCCTCTGCTCGAATCCATGATGAGGGTAGGTGTAGAGAAGTTCTTGGAATCGATTCCAAGTATCATATAAACTTTCTCCTTCTTTCTGGGAGAATCTGGCGATGATGTCCTTAATGGCGGTTGTTCTGGCCGGAGGGAAGTATTCTTCAACAAAGTCCTGAGCCAGAGTATCCCAGTTAGTATAGTAGCCGGGTGGTTTGCCAGTAAGCCACCTCTTAGCAGCGCCTTTCAAAGAGAACGGGAAAGCTCTCAGACAAAGAGTGTTTTTGTCGAGGTTTCCGTTTTTAAAAGTACTGCAGAGATCAAGGAAGTCTGCAAGATGAATGCACGGATTGTCAAGGGGCCTGCCTTCAAACTGTAAATCCGGGTACGTGCTCAGCAAGAACTTAATTAATGGTGTGATTACTTGTTAATGAGTTATCTTGCAGTGAATTAACCTAACGGTTCCTACGAAAGGCACACTCCAATTATAGGTTAATTGTTTATTCGATGGTTCTAAGTAGGCGAGCGTTCGCTTCATCCTTGCTTAAAAGAATCTAATCTAGGTGATCAACAGAAAGAGACATGCACAATGAGAACGAATCAAACATGAAACGATGATTGAATTCGAATTAATCACCGCCGATCGTGACCGCTTAAAAGCCCTGGTTCACTTAGGTTCATCTGTCTAAGCTCTAACGAGTTTAGACTCAGATCATTACAAAAGAAGCAAAGACAAGAAAGAGTTCATCATTCAAAGGAGAAAGAAAAGGATCGGAAAAACCTAATTCAGACGACTCGACAGACTCCATCTCGTATTCCACTCCTAGCTCGGTTCTCCGAGATGGAAGGATGGGTCTCGATGCTCTATCGGCTCAGTTCGAACTCCAATCTTCGCTCAAAACTCAGAGGATTCTGATCTCGAAAGTGTGTTTTTCGAATATGAATTGTGTGTCCCTTCGCCCCCTACGGCGCGGATTAAGTATAAAACTTAACCTAGTTGGGCCGGGCTGAGCTGTATTTCCCGACTTGGCTAGTTTCGGCGAAAATTTGTTAAATCCATAATTCTGCCTTGCATTTTCGGTGAAGATTAATGGTTTCGCCGAAATCAGTCACTGGCATCGCTGATTTGCATTGTGAATTTCGCCGCTCCGTTTCCCGAACTGAAATGGATGGCATATTTCCTAACTATGATCTTTATCGATTCGGTTGATTTCGAGTTCTCTTAATCATGCTACCTATTACTACAAATTCTAACCAAACACTAAAAACCTCTACCCAAAGGCAAGTAACCATGGACGAGATTGTGCATATGTTGAATATTCGTTATTCTACCCTAAACAATGTCTTAAGCAAGAATGGTTAAATTTAGCTGATATCCGTAAATGAGGTTATCAGTACACAGAGAAAGAGAGATCACCAAGGGTTCCTGGCAATCCTCTTCTTGCAAGCTCCTCTCCCAAGTTGTAGGTTAATCAGCTTTATCCAATTGATTGTCTAGTGTAATGGTGTAAGGAGAAAGGTGATTGCGATTATGTGAGCTTAACAAGAATCTAATCTAGGTGATCAATCCAGACAAGAGACATGCACAATGAAGAACGAATCAAACATGAAACAGAACTGATTGAATTTCGAATCTAATCACCGCCGATCCGTGACCGCTTTAAAGCCCTGGGTCACTTAGGGTTCATCTAGTCTAAGCTCTAACGAGTTTAGCTACTCATGATCATTACAAAAGAAGCAAAGACAAGGAAAGAGTTCATCATTCAAAGGAAGAACAGAAAAGGATCTGAAAAACCTAATTCAGACGACTCCGACAGACTCCGATCTTCGGTAAATTCCACTCCTAGCTCCGGTTCTCCGAGATGGAAGGGATGGCGTCACGATCTCTATCCGGCTCTTCGAACTCCAACTCTTCGCTCCAAAACTTCAGAGGATTCTAATCTCAAAAAGTTGTGTTTTTCGAATTATGAAATTGTGTGTCCCTCGCCCCCTCCGGGCCGCCGGATTAAGTATAAATACTTAACCCTAGTTGGGCCGGCTGAGCTGATATTTTCGCCGAAAACCATAGGGCTAGTTTCGGCGAAAATTCTTGTGTAAATGGCCATGATTTCTCTGCCTTGCATTTTCGGTCCGAAGAGCTTAATGGTTTCGCCGAAATCAGTCTTCACTTGGCATCGGCTGATTTGCATTGTTGATTTCGCCGAAACTGAAGGCCTGGTTTCGCCGAAACTGTAAGTGTGAATGGCATATTTTCGGCTTGAACTTGATTGACTCCTTTGATCGATTCCGGTTTGATTCCTCGAGGTTCCTACGCCTTAGACACGTCCATGGCTACGCTATTTGACGACAAAAACCTGTGCTAACACAAAAACACTAGAAAACCATCAAATAGACCCGAAACGGGCCAAAGTAACACAAATGGCACGAGATAGGGCAATCGATTGAATATTCGTTATTCTACCCTAAAAACAATGTCTTAAGCAAAGAAATGTCGCTTAAATGAGGCTGATAATCACGTCAAATCGAGTGTCATCAGTACACAAGAGAAAGAAAGAGAGATGGTCACCAAGGGTTCCATGGCAATCCTCTTCTTGCAAGCTCCTCTCCCCAAGGTTGTGGGCTTCAATCCAAGCTCCTTACTCCAATTTGCACCTTGCTCTAGGGTTGTGAGGATCGGTTGATAAGGAGAAAGGGTGATTGGCGATGATGAGGATGAGTTGAGAGAGAGAGTCGGCGATTGTAAAAATAATAATGGAAATCCTCCCTTCAATTTTCACCCCTCCTTCTTTATATAGCACGCCGGGAAAGGCTGATATTTTCGGCGAAAATGTGTGAAGATTTCGCCGAAAATATACTTGAAAATCACCGACCGCTGCTGCATTTCTTCTAAAGTTTTCGGCGAAAACTTTAAATGTTTTCACCGAAAATATCCTCAATGACCGAAGGCCTTCTGTCTGCTTCCAGTTTTCGATCCGAGAACTTGACAATTTCGCCGAAAGCTTCCTTTTCGGCGAAAATCCTATGATATTTTTGCCGAAAAGGTCTTCAGCTGAAAGTCGTATTTTCTCCAATTTTGCAACATCCATATCTCCTCCGTCCTAGCTCCGATTGACCTCCCGTTTGATCCTACGTGCTCCTTGTCACCAGTACTACAATGCCAAGACCTGAAAATACACAGAAAACAGCTCCAATAGACATGGAATTGGCCTCAAAGTGGCAACCGGGCAACAAAAGGACATTTTGCACAAAACTTCAGTAAAAGCATATTAAGCATGGCATTTAAGAATCAAACACGGGCATTTCATAGGCTAATCAAAGGCTTAAAATGCACCAAATAAAGTCACATCAGTAGTCCTCGTCATGCTCCTGGAGTGACTCCATGGAAAGGGGGCGCACGTCAGCTCCCCGGACGTGCTCGAGCTTCTGGAAACACTCAAAATAGAAGTCTGGTAGACGAGCTATGGTGCGGTGGTATCCAGCTTGGCGGGGGAGTGCAGGTGGTGGACCCAGAACAGCAGGTGTGACGGGAGCGGCAGCTCCTGAGCTCGAAGCGCCATCAAGTCACGCCTTAGTCCTGCGCTCATAAGTGGTGTCCCTAAAACCAGAATGAAACCAGATTAGTCAACCAAAACCTTACCCCACACTTAGTAGAAAAACTCAATTTCACAAAGAAATGAGGGAAACTAAGTGGGGTAAGAAAAGCAGAGTAACCGGTAATCATAGACAGTAAAATACATACTTAGGAACAGCCAGAATCGGATAAGCACAATCAGAGTTCAAAAAGCCAAACCGACATTTAGAAAGTCAACATTTAGGCATATCGAACCCTAATCATGGCAAGACAATCATAACTTGGAGAATGACGGTAAAATATGATTTCACATGGCAAGCACGATAATATGAACGAGAATGAGCACATCAGACAGCCAAATGATCACAACAATTCAAAGTGAAACCGACATTTCTCACAAAAGTCAACATTACAAAGAATTAATCTTATGCATAGCAACATATGATCAAATGATATGTAAATTAAGCATGGAACTCCCTAAACATCCTAGAAGAGTTCTATAAGTTCTGCTGATCCTAGTTCACACGAAAACAGTCGGCACGCAAAACGAGGCAAACCGAAAAGTCAACCGAAAGTCAACCCCAACGAAATTCAGCAATCTATATGTCAAAAGATTCGTATTGAAAAGCTCTACAACTTACCTTGAAGTCATGATTGCTAAAAATGAACGAGTTGAGAGGAATCGGTGAAAAACGTTGAAAACTAGGTTTTCGGTGAACTGGAGCTGCAAAGCTCCGATTCGGCTGTCCTAGGGCTCGTTGGGATCGGAAAAGGGAGGGGAAGGGAGCGGCGGTGGACGGCGACGGCGGCGGTCGGATTTAGAATGGGGGCTGGTCGGCGATTTTAAAACGAATAGGGGAGGTTTTCGGGTGCTTTGGTTCAAAATGAGTGAAGGAGAGAGAGGAACGAAAACCGGATTTTAAAGGAATAGTTGGGTGGTTTTCAAAATTATTTTCGGCGAAATAAAAAGGGTGGTTTCGCCGAAAATATCAGTTAAAATGGACTGCGGATTTTCGAAGGTGGTTTCGCCGAAAATAAGAACACGGTTTCGCCGAAAATTTCATTTAAAATGGTTTCGCCGAAAACAAGAGACTTTTCGAACCGAAAAAATGAACATGGAGATTGAGTTCGAAAATCGAAAATCGATTTCACCGAAAACAAGGGTGGTTTCGCCGAAAATTTTGAACTGCTCGGGTTTTCAAATATTTTGGCAAATCCGGTCAACTTCAGAAAATCACAGTTAAATCCAAAAAATCAGAACGACCTCAATCAACTTGCTACTGACTCTATGACATGCAGATTCTACATGAAAAAATAAGAAAACAAAAAAACTGACACTTTTGGCTCCCCGAACCGACTCTAAAATACCAAGTTCAACAAAAAATTTAAAACAGACTCCAGCCGTGGGTTGCCTCCCACGAAGCGCTCTTTATTAACGTCCTTGAGCTGGACGATACCTGGACGGTATTAGGAGACATCCCAACTTAGATTCTCCTTCACGCTCACGTCGGAGTTCATGAAGTACAGCTTCGGGACTTCTCCGGTAAGCGTGAATCTCTTCCCGTTTGCATGTAATAGCTTGGTACATCCGTCGGGAAGGTGATCAACGAACTTGAACGGTCCGAACAGCTCTCTGGAGAGATCATCCTTCTTGAGTGTGATGATGGAAGGAATGAGGACTGTCGGCTTCTTCTTTTCTTTAATCTTCGGCTTGGTATCACCAGGATCGGTGATCGTTAGTACTTCCTTAGGAGATGCTTTCGGCTTCTCCCTCCATACTTGTTCCGGCGCCGGTTTCTCGGACAAAATGGTGGTGCAGCTGGCTCGGTGGAAGACGGCGGAATTTTTGGTCGCCAGACCATTTGTGTCATCGTTTTCTTGTTCTTTCCTCGAGGTCTGCTCGGTGGTTTAGAAGAGGCTTGCAGTTCCTTTTTCTTCTTCTTAGGCAGCTTCTGAACCGAAATTTCTGGCTTCTTCATAATGACCTGTTTAATATCTGCAGCAACAGCTGATCTAGAGACACTGGAAGAAGCATTAGTAACGGAGTTGACCGGAGTCAACCCCACCGTTTCAACAGCTAGGCAGTGAGATTCTTCATTCCTAGAGTCATATTTCATGCCATCTTTAAGACGGAACGTTTTTGTTTCTTTACCGACTCTAAGAGTTAATGATCCGTTGGGAACGTTAATATTCATTCCAGTAGTAGCCATAAAAGGTCGACCTATGAGAATGGTAGCATCATCTGTACTAGTATCCATAATCACATAATCAGCTAAGAACGTGAACGGACCACATTTAGTAACAACGTCTTTAATCTCTCCCTTAGGGGTTTTAAGTGATCTATCAGCAAAGACAAGTTGCATACTAGGCGGTTCAAGTTCCCCTAGGTTTAATTTTTCATATAGACTCACATGCATAACATTAACCGATGCTCCTAGATCAACTAAGCAACGTTCAATCTCAACATCATTAATGACCAAAGGCAAAGTGAAAGAACCAGGGTCCGATAACTTAGCTGGATATGGAGAAACAAGTTTCTTAGCACGAATGTCAGGATATCCTTCCTTGTTCCCCTTCATGCCAGTCGCGATCCTTGCATTTGGCAGCAATGCTCTAGGAAAAGGAGGTTTCTCGACGTACGGTGCAAGAGGAGGATCCTCCTTAGGCGCCGGTTCCTGTTCTTCTTCTTCCTCTTCTTCCGGAGTTTCAGCGATCCTGCGTAAAACAGAACAAGCATCAGCAATTAGGTTTGGAAGTTTTCGTGCAGTTACCATTTTAGCCTATTCTTTTCTCGAATTCGGCTCTGTCTGGCTTGGAAGCTGGCCAAATGGTCGACCAGATGCTAGCATGCTCGAGATGTTGTTCACGGCTTGCTCAATTCTTTGTCCAGATGCTATCTGTTCTTAATTGAGAAGAGCTTGAGCTTTGAACTGACTGTCATGATCATCGAGTCTTGTGATGATCTGGCTGAGCTTCTTATACAGGGCACTGACATTGTTCTCTCTTTGATGTTGCTGCCCTGGATAGGTATTGTTGAGATATTGATTCTGGCGATTGCCAGGAGCAGTTCCATAATTACCCGGATTGCGATGCGGTGGCTGGTAGACACCTGTCGGCGGATGGTTAGGCTTCTGATCCTGAGCTGGACCAGCCGGGCGGTTATTTTGGTTCTGGTTAGCGCCAGCATTGTAGGGAGGTCTGTCTTGATAGTTCCCTTGCTGTCTGAAGTTACGATAACCAGCATAACCATTCTGATTATTGATGAAGCCTTGTTGGATGAAATTTACCTCTTCGGCAGACCAGACTTCTGCCTTACCAAAATTGTGACAACGGCCTCCGTTATGTGAGCAAGCTCCACACCACTCGCAATCAGCAACATAGACAGAAGCTGTCGGCGGCTTGATCGGTGTGGTAGACTTCTTCAAATGCTTCTCTACCTCTGCCTTGATTGTAGCTTCGAGATCTAGCTTGCTCCTTGATCCTTCAGATTGTCGCTCCCAGTTCCTTGACTTGGAGGCACAGTTTGCGAAGTGAATAAGAGTAGCTTCAGGAGTGAGTGTAGTGCAATCCCCTTCAGCTAGAGAATTGACCCACTTGGCAGATTCTTCTCGAAGTCCACGAGAGAAGATTTCAGCTAACTGCCTCTGCTCGAATCCATGATGAGGGCAGGTGTAGAGAAGTTCTTGGAATCGATTCCAAGTATCATATAAGCTTTCTCCTTCTTTTTGGGAGAATCTGGCGATGCTGTCCTTGATGGCGGTTGTTCTGGCCGGAGTGAAGTATTCTTCAACGAAGTCCTGAGCCAGAGTATCCCAGTTAGTGTAATAGCCAGGTGGTTTACTAGTAAGCCACCTCTTAGCAGTGCCTTTTAGAGAGAACGGAAAGGCTCTCAGACACAGAGTGTTTTTGTCGAGGTTTCCGCTCTTGAAAGTACTACAGAGATCAAGGAAGTCTGCAAGATGAGTGCACGGATTGTCTAGGGGCCTGCCTTCAAACTGTAAATCCCTAGAGATCATCGTCAAGAATGGAATCTTGATCTCATAGTCAGGATCTCCTTCAATGCGCGGAACGGCAACGGCAGATCAAACGCTAGTCGCGCTCGGCTTGTTATAGTCTGCTAGACTCTTCTGTGCAGGTGGTGGCGGTGGTGGTAATCTATCATCCATGATGGGAGATGGAGGAGGTGAAAGTGATTCGGTGTATGAAGCGGATGAAGATGGTACAGGTGAAGATGGAGATGAGGAACTCTCCTTCGGTTCCTCGATCTTGATCGGAGTGATGAATGGATTGGATCTGCCTTTCCTCAGAATCTGTGATCGTAGAGGTGTAGCTGAACTGCCTGGTCTCTATGTACTCTTGGCCTGTTCAGTTTGAGAGCGAGTCCAAGGACGGTGAGGCATACACCTGTAAACCTACAGATAACAAAGACAAACAAAACCAGTGTAAAATTGAAGTGGGTGGAAAAATGAAAGATGGAAAATAGAAGAATAAATTGCCAGTTCTTCTTTCGAACAATCAAAATAAGTTCCCCGGCAACGGCGCCAATTTGGTGAACCGCCCGATCGTTGTTCGGACGGGTTCAGCCAAATAAAAACTACTAATGCTAAGAAAAAGCGTATAGCAGATCGTATTCCAAGGGCTT